>LMYD01000307.1:0-109424 GCA_001630595.1 Pseudogymnoascus sp. BL308 | reverse complement strand
ACGCCTCCTCCTCTCCCACCCCCCCATCAAGGCGACAATCCCACTCCACCCCCGTCTTGAGCCTGAAAAACTTGCGGAACTGGCGGAAGGCGGCGCTGAAGTCGGAGGGGATCATGTAGTCTTTGATGTAGGTTGTTGCGGCGCCGGGGCGGTTGTATTTTGCGCCGACCATGTAGGTGGGGGGGAGGGCGTTGGATTCGAAGAGCTGGGTGGGGTTAGAGTTGGTGGAGAGGGGGGAGGGGAGAGGGGAGGACGTACGAAGAGATTGTATTTTTCGATTCGGGTTTTGGAGTCAACTTTTGTGAGGCGGCTTACGACGACGTGGTGTTTGAAGCCTGTGGTGTCGACGTAGAGATGGTGGAGGCCTGGATTGTCAGTCGCAGTCTGTGATTATTGTGCTCTCCTTCTTGAGCTCTCACCCCGAATCCCATAATTTGACAACAAGCAATAGAAACGCAAAATCGGGAAACTATTGCCGACCATATAGTCTTTATTTCAAAAACAACTCAAGGAATAAAAAACCACCTACCAGGATCGGCCAATCCCTTCGTGGCATTCGCATCCATAATAAACTTCTTCTTATAAATCGCCTTCGCCTCGCTGAGACGATTCTGCCGCTTCAGCACACTCTGTATCTCATGAAAATTGGCCGAGATAACCCTCGGCTTCCCATTCTTGGTGAAAATAGAATCTTCCACATATTCCCACTGAACGATTCTGCATCTCGCTTTTCCCAATGAGATGGCCTTCTCAACTGGACCAAGCCGAAAGTCAGAAGGGGGGTTACTGGTAAGAAATAAAGAAACTGAGATGCAAGCAAAACTTACTTGCGGGACTCCCCTTCTGGAACTCCCCGATGGTCGTCACGAGAAGGGTTGTCCTGTCTGTGACTGTGCTGTCGACGCGGCCTCCATGGCGGGCGATTAGTTTGGCGATGTTAAGGTGAGTGCGTGGGAAACGTCCGAAATCGCCTTGTAGGACAAAGACCTTGCCAGCGAAGATTTTGTCTGCTGGTGGAAGCGCTGATGTCTTGGCCATGTTGCCTTGCTAGTGAAATGTACGCTTAGTGAGGTTGTTGGGTCCGAGTGAAAATGTAAGCCACTCGAAATGAACTGAATCTAGTTGAGCAGTCTTCAATGAGAAAGATGTAGAGTGAAGAGCTAGTGAGTATGGAATATCAATAGGATTCCCAAGTATATAATATGAAATATGAGTAAACTGGGTGGATGATGGTATTGAAGTGTGAGTAACCTGTTACCTTGTCTCTTCATGTGCTTTTTAGAACGTCCACCCAGTTTCAATATCTGAAGGGTGGGCTCTGTGTGAATGCTGTAGTCGAGAGTATGCGGCTATTATTGAGCCACTAGCATCTAAATATGTTTGTTAAGATGAAGATGAAGAACTGAAGATTGGTCGAGGGCAATTTCACATAGCACCTAAGAAGATAGTTGAACTTTTTGTGGTATTTGAAATCATTGGATCATAAAAGAGATCATAAAGACATTCTGATGCATCCCCTCTCTCTACCTTTACTCAACGAATACTTTTTGCCGACTTGATGAAGGATATGATCTTATCAAGATCCTGAACGCCGTTCTCCTCAACGCCACTGCTGACATCAATTCCGATGACCCTGCTGCCCAGCCCGCCAATTTCACGAACCGCCTCCACAACATTATCAGCGTTCAGGCCACCAGCAAGCATCACGCGGAGCTCCTTGTCTTGCTCTAGGGTGACTTTAACCTTGCTCACATCCAATTTCTCGCCCGACCCACCAGCCGCAGAATCGAGCAATGGAACTGTATGGTAGCCTCTGGAGCCGATGTTGGCTTGTTCGGGCTTAAAGCTTTTAATGACTGGCACGGGTACCAGCTTTGCCCACTCCAATGGCTCATCACCATGGAGTTGCACAATATCCAGACTGAATAGCTTCTGCAGCCGCAAAACTTCCTCAAGCGGTTGGTTCTGGAAGACACCAACCAGAAGAGGGCGCGCAGACGTCAAAGTAGATGCTGCCGAGGCGAAGAAATCAGTGCCCGCAGTTGCTTTAATCTGTGAAGTTGTCTTAACAGCTCTTGGCGCCGCTTTGTGCACTACCTCAGAAATCGCCAGCCCTTCCTCTTCGGAAACGGTCCGCTTACGACCTGGGACGAGTATCATGCCAACAAAATCTGCGCCAGCTGCAACTGCTGTCGCAGCGGCCTTGGCAGTCCGTGTTCCACAGATCTTAACTAGAAGAGGCTGTTCTGGCCCGTCCTTAGGCGCATCAAGGGAGCCTCCAAGGAGTTCCGCAATGAATTTGGGCTTGTCACTCGCCCGCATAAGCGCCTCACCAACAAGAACAGCTCCAACGCCATTCTTCTTGTAAGAGTCCACATCTTGAGGACCAGAAATGCCACTCAGAGCACATACGATTGTTGTTTCCGGGACATGGCTCATGAGGCGGCTCGTAGTCTCCAAGTCAACCTCGAAGCTTGCCAGGTTTCGGTTATTGACACCGATAACCTTGGCTCCAAGGTCAACAGCCACCTTCATTTCGTCTGCGGTGTTAACCTCAACCAAAGGCTCCATCCCTAGAGTCAGGGAGTACGAGTATAGCCTTTGTAAGGTGGCCTTGTCCAGCATCTTCACGATAAGTAGAACAGTATCGGCTCCGGCAAGTCTTGCTTCGAGAATTTGGTACTCCTCGAAGATGAATTCCTTTCGGAGAATAGCTGGTCGGTTAGGCATGCCTTCCAGCGCTTGGCGGACATAACGCAAATCGTCAATACTCCCCTTGAACCACTCTGGCTCCGTAAGTACCGAAATAACACTCGCCCCTGCAAGTGCATACTCCATGGCCTGGGCAGGCGCACACGTTGAAATGGATATTATACCCTTCGAAGGTGATGCCCGCTTAACTTCCGCCATGAGAGATAGTGGGTATGGGGACAGCCTTAATCGATCCACAAATGATATGCTTGGTGGGGAAAGGTTCATGTCATAAGACGCCTGGAGATCACTCGGACGCTGGGATGGGAGTTGCTTTTGTGCGGCGACAGCAGCCTTTCGGTGGGCAAATATCTTGTCGAGAATGTTCTCTTTCGGGGAAGAGGCAGCTCCAGGCGGTGTAGCCTTAGATGCAGCCTCCTTTTGAAGCCGTTCGTTCTCAGCCCATGTCCCACCACGCATCTTCAAGAAGTTCTTCAGCATAACCCGGCCCTCCTCAGTTAAGATGCTTTCCGGGTGGAACTGGACTCCTTCTATGACATATTCCTTGTGACGCACTCCCTGGATGACTCCTTGCTTAGCATCGTCCTCTGGGCTCGCTATCCAGGATGTCACCTCCAAGACATCTGGAAGGGTTGGATGTGTTCCGGCTAGCGAGTGGTATCGAGTAACGGGTAAATTTTGTGGAAGACCTGCGTACATTCCTTTCGAGTCATGGCGCAATGGCGAGGTTTTGCCGTGCAGGATTTCGCCTGCATAAGAGACCTCACCGCCGAAGACAGAGAAGATGCATTGCCTGCTAATTGTCAGTTCACCATAAGTATGAATTGACAACGGAAAATACTCACTGTCCCATACAGACCCCAAGAACAGGAATCTTTCCTGCGAAATGCTTGATAGCATCTCTGCTTACTCCGGAGTCGGAGCTTGGGTGACCAGGCCCGGGGCTGATGACCAGTTGTGTTGGCTTCTTAGCAACGAGTTCCTCCACGGTTATTTTGTCATTGCGGTAAACTGTAACAGTTGCGCCCTCAAGCACCAGGTATTGGTAAATGTTCCAGGTGAACGAGTCATAATTGTCAATCATAACAAGGTTGGAAGCATTTTCGAGAGGCGCCACGGCGGCATGTTCGTGGGGGGAATGGTCGATTAGTTCAAGAGAAGGCATGTTGATTTTAGAAAAGTTGTCTATAAAGTTTCTTCGAGTGGCCGGCGATCTGAGACCGGCTTGTGAAAAGAGTTTAGGTCATGTACTGGTGTTGAGTGAGTGTGGTATTCTTATCGAGGTGATTGCCAGCGATATTATTTAGAGATGCTCTCTAGCGATACAGTCATTCGCCCCCACATTCACCCACCAACAGTTCGGCACCCTAGGGTCCCTTGTAAACGCGGTTGCACTATTTCCCGACGCGCCAAATAAACAGCCGCGCAGCACTTGCGACCCTATCAAGACATCAAAGAGCTTTTTGAAGCTCTCTGCCATGCTGCTCCTGCACAGCATACATTGCTGTGCCCGATAGCAATGGTGCCAAATAATGAGTCCAATTATTTCCCCCCGTTGGAGGAGTGTCTATCCAACAAACAGCTCCTCATGTACGCCTATCCAATTCTTTGAACCAAAAGGCACCTATACTGACTTCATCGTAGCTCCTGGGGGGCAGCCTACTCTTGCCTCTTGCACCTTGATAAATTTGGGGCATCAGATTCCCATCTAGAGAGCTTCTTTAGTGACGCACAAGTCCAAAAATTGCTGGCGCGACCTTTTCACCCGTTTTCATTCACGCAAACCAACACCAAAGCCGCCTTCGAAACCAAAACAGCTGCTATCAATGTTGCTCCAACTAGCACTTGCGAATATGATATCAACAAAATAAAGGAGGATTCGCTTTGGCTCAGTAAGGAGGTCCAGATCGATGAGGTTTCAGCGTTGAGGATTATCGTTTTGGAATACCAATCCCGGGCAGCTGCGCAACTCAAAAGCGAATTTTCGAATGAAGAAGCCGTCAGTCTGCAGACGGCTGCTGGAAGTATCAATACTGAGTCTTCGAATCTTCTATCTCTTGCGCTCAGCGCTGCCAAGAATGCTGCGGGCGGAAATAAATCAGATTCGGAGGAGGACAGACGACTTCGCGCCGTTCAGATATATCTCTCGGAATGCCAGAGTATTCTAGCGTGCAGTAAATTGATTTTCCATGTCGGCTTTCGCACGTTTGAGTCGAAAGGCAAGGGCCTTAACGCTGAAACGACTTGGATAGATCGCGTGGCAGAGGCCTTTGTCACATCACAGGAGCAGAATCCGGAAAGGTTCTTACATTACTGCATTACATCCCTGAAGGCAAATTTCGATACACTGAATGATGGAAGTGGGTTGTTCAAATCGGACGGTGGCCGACCTCTTGTCGAATCCGAGTGGCTTCAAGGCCGGGTTATTGAGGCGGTGCACTCCCTGGAGATCTCTCTCTTGATCTTGGACTATCGGAAGGACACTCGTTCGGGTGCAAATGTGCTCGAATGGTTTCAATTCATGTCAGCTTATGGCTTTTTTGAAAACTTTAGCCATCCCGATCCTTCGCTACTCACTCTTACGTCCTCAATCCAGTCGCTTGTGTCGGTAGTATCGCTATCAATGCTTGATTGCCAAAATACAGTGTTGCAGATCTATGACGAAGGCCAATCCGAGGCCCCGGAGACCGAAGACGGCACGCAACCATATATTACGGACTTGGAGACTATCCTTAAAATACACGAGGTAGTTGTCCTGGCCGCATCCAATCTGTCCACTATCGCTAGTCCGGCGATTCTCGCGTGGGCACTTATCTTGTTTGCCATGGAAGACTTGACAAGAAAGAAGGAGGAAGCTCGGTCCCGTGCCCTTGAGGCTACTGAAGATGACGACGAAAGCTACGGGTTAAATTCATCAACTGGGCATAGCGCAACGGCCGATACAGGCATTTTCGCAGAGGTGATAGCTACGATCATGACCGGACAAGAAAAAGAAAGCCCCATACACTACCTGGCAGTCTGCGCGGTAGACCAGATCAAAGTGTTTACTGTATTATCGATGCTAGCGACCACGTTTGGCGCAAGCTCTGGGCAGGACCTGGCCGACATTTTCGACTCAAGGATACGGATTATTATTTTAGACGTTATTCGATGCACTACACCTCTAGTCCAGTACGGCGAAGAAGTTGTATCTGCAGCATTGTCATGTCTGACAGGCGCCACTGATTACTGGAACCAGAACAACTTCCACTCTACTCGGGTTGACGAGAACCCCGTCACATATTTCATGCAAGATGATTACCTCGTGGAAAGGTTCCTATCTGCAGCAGCATCCAGATACCCGTACGAAAGCCTTCCATTTTTGAGGCTCATCCGTGCAATTTCAAGCTGCGAGCACGAGGCAGATGATGGGACGCCTGCTGCCGTCCAGTCTCTCGACAACCTCACATGTTTTATGTTTGCTTTACCGCACGACTTCCGAGACTATCAAACGACACAGGAGGAAGAGAATTTGAATATTGTTGAACTAACCGATAGTGTAATGCTATTCAAACCTCGTGCGAACTTGAGCCTGATGTACAGACGAACTGGTTCGGGCGGCGTCTCAACTGGCATGGAACAAATTACCAACGAATTTTGCATTCCGGCTGGCACCCAAGGACGTATTGTTTCAGAACGCAACCCTAGGGTCGCCGTGTGGTTCTACGAGTATTCGGGTCTGAAATACCTGGGAAAACTGCTCGAGGCTGGAATGGGTGCCGGGGAATATGTCGACGCTATCAAAGACCAGCTTGCCTCCCAAGAAGACCTTGTTGAGATTGTTTCGATTTTGGCGACTCTTGTCAGAACGAGCATCCGGATAAATGAGTCGAATGGTGGGACGGGTGACTCGAACGGGGCAGCCCATCGGATACTCGAGCAAGCCAGTGACGGTCTGGATCGCAACCGCGATATTGTGTTGGTTGTCTTTTCAATTTTTGAAGAGGAGCTGGAACGACAAGCCGGTGGATCAGCTTCCGAAGCAAACTTGGATCTTCTCAATGCCTGCGTCCAATTCATTCACGCGCTGGTGCCTGTTCTTCCTGGAAGGGTATGGCCCTTAATCGCTCGGTCAGGTTTGCTTGATCAAGAGGGCCGTAGCGGTCGTCTTACGACCATACTGTCTGGCATCGAGTTTGTAAACGCGAAGTTTGACTTTTTACTGTCGTCAGTCCATCTCTTTGGAGCGTTAGTTGAGGACTTGGTCACGCACGCTGTCCTCCGGAAAGGCGGCTTGAAATCTACTGCACTGAGTGGCAGCACCGATGATTTAGGGACTGGCGTCCCGGATCATGTTCTTTCAAAGGTCACTGCATCGTATTCCAAGACTCTTCTTGGGGTGTTTGAAAGTGCTTGCAATTGGCGTTATGCGATTCCGGAGCAACGCCTCTTATTGTCGAAACATATTTCAACTATATTCGACAAGTTGCTGCATTATAACTATGGCATTGGCGAGGACCCATCGTCTGGTTCGAACCTTTCATCGTCACTGGGCCCCGCAGCAAGCCAAGTAGTGGAAACCTTCCTATCGCCAACATCAGGCCTTCTCCGGTTCCAAGCTTTATTCAGAGGCTTCCTGGACGGATTCGCAACTCCCGAGTCTACGGTCCGGAACCAATATTGTGTACTATGGATTGCACAAGTAAAGTCAATCCTTAGCTTCACGAAGACGCTGGTAAAAGTCGGCACCCTACTTGAACGATCAGGGTCTCAGCTAGAAGGCCAACTCTTCAAAGTTTCACCGCTCATTGCTAGACTTTATGCGGTCAATTTGGCGTATCGACTACCTGTCACAACTCTACTCAAAGAGCTTGTAATTATTGCCTCTACCAGCACTGGAGAGCCGCCTTCATTGCTTGCCCATCTTGGACAGGAAACATCAAAAAACTTCCTTCACATGCTGATGCAGTTAGGAAAGCCACTGAACAGCGATTACCATGTTATTCCAATATGGAACTTACTGTCTGCCGTTGTTAGCAACCGCCAACAGTGGTTTGCCATCTATCTTCTTACGGGCAGAAACCCCCGTGATAACTTGAAAGGAAACGCAAATGGCGCAGCTACGACCTCAAAATCTCTAATAAGCATTGCCCTAGAGGAGCTATCAAACATCAAACAAACTCCCATGCCACGAGCTCTGGCTATTCTACAATTTATTTCTCTGGCTCAGAATTACTGGCCGTGGGCCATGAAAGACGCTCTGAAGAATTCCGACTTCAACACGGTGCTACTGGATCACGTTAGTGGCTTCGAGGCACTGGCTGCATCCGCAAATACCGAACACTCGATCGAGGGTGCATTCCAAGCACGCATGGCTGCATATATCGCTGAAATTTTAGCCATGCATCTTTATCATTCGCGGCAGCTAGGGAATGTTGCCCCCGTCAAAGATATACTCCCCCAGCTTAAATACTTCATTCGATGTGGAGTTGCAGCGCCAGCCTATAATACCTCACTTCAGAGCAATCTTAAGAGGAACTTGGAAGCTCGTTATCCTGGCTGCAGTCTGCAGAGTTTCAAGTTTACCCAACTTCAAACCCAAACGCTTGGCCAAGACTATTTTTACAACATAGAACTGGCTAACAAGATGCTATGTTTCCACCAAGCGTGGAAGGGGAAGAAGGGTGACGGTATTATTCAAGAGCTCGTAAAAGCCAATGTCAACCTCTCCGTGGTAGATGCGCAAATAGTACGTTCTGCACCACTCTATACTGGGTCTATTAACTAACATCCTTTAGTCTCTTCTCCGTGGTTGGGAAATGCTTGCCATTGAGCTGAGCCACAACCTTGGCGGAACAGCAGATATTGGTCCATCGGTCGCCACGATCTCATGTGAAATTGCCCGGGACTGTCTGATATCCAATACTAGGAGTCAGCCCCCGGAGGCTATATTCTCGCGACTGAACCAGACCCGGGCAGACTTCGCGTTGACCTTGCTACAGAAGCTGCTACAGACAAACCCGGACACACCAATGTTGAAGGAGCTCCTTCCAATTGCTTGGAGGGCCATTGTCGACCTGGAAACAACTTTTGAATTGGCCCTATCAAACGGACCGGAAGCTGCTGCGTATTATAGGACGTTACTAAAGGTGCTTTTCCTGTTGCTACGGATCCACACAAGGAGGGATGCATCAGATCAGCAATTCCGTTCGTCGCTGAATGCCATCCCCGCAGCCGCCTCAGCAAACCTAACTATCGCCTTGGACATCCTCGATAATATTGTTGGACAAGGCTTCCGAGACCTGGCGACAGCTCTCCATCAGCAATCTGGCTCAATCATGCCCGATGATATTGCCATCATCACCGCCATCCTGCAAAACTGCCTCCTCATGCCTGGCATGGAGGTTCGAACGGTCGAGGTACAAGCCATTCTCTCCAAGCACGGTACAGCCCGCATGGCCACTGCCCTCTTCTCCTGGGCAGACAAGCTAGCCGTCGACGGCGACCCAATCTACGGCGAGCTTAGCATCCTCTTCCTCCTAGAGCTCTCCACCATCCCCGAGATCGCCGAGCAGCTCGCCGTCGAAGGCGTCTTAGGCCTGCTATCGTCTGCCCCTCTCACAGTGTACATGCGCCGCGCCAACGTCGGGCCCTTTGCCGACTCCGCGGGTGCGATACGCTGCTACAGCATCTGGGCGCGGGGTATCCTGCCACTCCTCCTTAATCTGCTCGCGCGCCTCGAGACTAGCATCGCGGCAGAGGTTGCGGTTTTCCTGAGCCAGTTCCCGAATCTACTGGACCAGGCAGAGCACTCGCTCGATTCGAGCGACGATGAGCGACGACCTGGCAGGCCGAGAAGGGAGACCCGTGTGGCGTTGTTAACAGTGTCTGAGGCGCATTCGCTGGCGCTGCTGACGATGATCTTGAATAGCTGCCGGAGTCAGGTGTCGGGCATCTTGGCGATACCGTGGGATGCTACGACGGTGCTGGAGAGCGTCGAGTATTGGTTGAGCAGCCGGGTATTGCTGAGCCAGCGGATTGTGCCGCTGGGGCTGAGGGAGTCGGAGCTGGAGAGGACGGGGAAGCTGGAGGAGAAGGTGGTGGATGAACTGCTGGGGTTGAAGGATGTGTTGACGCAGCTTAATGAGGGTTGATAGGGGGGGTTTTGGGGGGGGACTGGGATGGCGTGGGGTTGGAAAATATGTGTGAGATACATTGGTGTTTATATCGTGCGTAAAGAATGTTGCGTAACGGACCACGCCTGGATTTTCTGGCGGGGTCGTCTGGGAGTTGTGGTGCATCATCTTCATAGTTGTACACGCATATTAAGTTTATTGATGATACATATGTGTTTTTATACTGCTTTACCTGTCCTGTCGTGAAGTCCCCTCCCTATTCTCGCAGTCGCCGAACACCCATTCATTATGTGCACCTTTCAGACCGTTAAATGGAGTTTTATACTTCTAGTATATCTATCCTACAACAAATCGGACACCCGACATTCTCCGGGCTCTTCACCCATCAAACCCAGCACCCCATCCTTTTCCCGTGTTCCTACATCCATTCGGCATCCCAGCCCATCTATATGCGGACATAACACACACACACACATCACATCACACATCTATCGTACAATACACATCTCTCTCTCGTTCTCCTCTCCTTCCCCAGGGCCCAAAAATAAGGTTCTTATTTAGGGGTGTTCATCATCTGCGCCTGCTGCTCTGAGAAGCGCTGTCCTATCCGCTCGCTGCCGGCCATGAACTTCTGCACGCAGCGGTTGACGCAGCCGGACTCGCGCGAGATGAGGGACTTGGTGGTGAAGTCGTCGATGCAGGAGTCGAAGCAGCGGTCGACGAGGCCGGAGAACATCTGTGGGTGGTGCGTTAGTAGGTGTATTGGTGAATGTGATGACGAAGAGTCGGTAGTGAGTGGTGGGTGTTTGGTCCTGATGTTACGGCTGGAGGTGGCCTGGGGGAGACCGAGGGAAGGGGTAGACGTACGTTCATGAACTCCTTCATCTGCTTACGCTCCATGCGCGCCTGGAATTCGCGCTGCTCCGAGGCATTGAGTCCGAGTCTAGGGGAAGGCTGTTAGAATCGGCTATGTAATTTTCCAGATCCTCCCTGCCCTGCCATGCCGACGGGCATCAATCGAGACAGTAGTAGGATGGGTGAACTGCTTACCCGTCCATATTGTTGTATTGGTTGGGGGGATTGTGTTGGTGGATGTGAAGAGTTCGTGGTCGGGGATGGTATAGATGGTAGTGTGAAGCTTGTATGGTGATATAAATCCTGTGAAGCTTGAACGTTCGTCAGTTCCTTGAGTTTAGCGTCGACTGAGTTAGCGGTACGTACCGGCTAGCGCTGGGACATTTTGGGTTGGCTTTGGACCTCGCGAATGGAGCCAATGGGAGGGGGGACGGGAAAATTAGTCAGTCCGTCTCCGGTCTGGGGTCCTCAGGCTGACATTCAGGCCGCAACTATGCTAGAATGTTGCTGGTCTATCAGTTGCTCTATCTGACGATGAGGGGTGAGACATATTTACTCCAAAGTATCCTCATTTTGCAGGCAGTATTATTGGTTATTATTGGTTATCCCTCCCCAGAAGCTGCATATTCTTCACAATTTTTTCTCTATATTCTGCATATTCTGCATATTCTGCATACCCTGCACCATGATGCTGCTTTCATGCAGTGCACATCAGATGAGCTCGTGTTTCCGTGCTTCATATCTTCTTTTTTCCTCGTCTTGGCGTCCAGTTGCAGTTGCGCCTTTCCCTGTTCTCACACTCACACCCGTTCTCACGTCTGCCTGCGTTTGAACCCGCCACAAACACACACAACTCAGCAAGTTCCCCTCAAAGCGGCGGCCCCTCAGAAAGTACAGATAGTGCAGTTAGTACAGAAAGGGAGGTACAAACCCCTCGAAAATGGAGGTTGAGTGCGTGGCCATGTATTTTATACTTCTATTTATATCTGCATTTATAGATACCGTTCGGTAACTGGGATGTTCTGATAGGAGACAGACTGCACAGAGCTTGATTGAGCGGGCAAGCAGGCAAACAGGCAAGTAGCAGGCAAGCAAGCAGGTAAATGTAACTCCGCAGTCTATATTAATCCTCCCGGCGTCATCTTACAGAGCCATTTACTGCATAGTGCATAGTGTGTATATATATGTAACATGGCATAATTAAGCTCGACTCGGCCTTTTATGAGTTTCTATCTTTGATATTGCTATATTCTCCTCGCTATACCTCATACCTCATACCTCATCTCATACCTTTTTTGCAAGTTTGGCTGTACTGGATCCAGGCGGCAAAGCCCGTTTTTTAAGGTACGGTACACCAAACACTACCAAAACCCACCTCCCACCCACCCACCGCTCTCGCTGGAACCGCCTGCACCGCCCAATCCGGTTAAGACTTCTGTAGCGGCTGGAACTTCTATCCCTCAGCGTTTACTCCTCCACTTCTTCCCCAATAGCCGCAATCACAGATAGGAAGACCATTCTTTTCTATCCAACATCTCCCACCATTCTCGACATTTGGAAGCGTCTCGTACCATTTACGCCAACAGCTGCTTACTCTATACCCAATAGCGACTCAACTAGTCCCCGATTTGAACCTTTCTCGCCTTGTCGCATACCAACCCCACGCTCGGAAACGCGACACTGACTCTCCACCCCGCAAACACCCACTCTACACATCACAATCCTGGGGGAAAGACCTTCTGCCTAATCGCGCGGCTCTGAATCCAATACTTAAGCCGAAACAAACCATCTACCCTCCGGGCGACACATTCCCGCATTTTCAAGATCTATACAGGCGGTCAGATTTAAGCAGCATCGAGTTTCAATTTGCGACAGCGCCAACCCAGCCACACTACCAACATTCGATATCTCCTCCATAACTGCGAGCGATTGTAGCAGTTTGGCTCCTAGCTCTTGCTCACCGCAAAGCTTGAGCAAACTCCGCCATGTCCTCCAACCATAGCGCGCAATCGGGCCAGCAGCCATACCCGCAGCCTCAGCCCAAGACGCTCCGACATTTCCCACTCACACACCAGAGCGCCCCTGCTCCGCCGGCGGCCTCGCCCCCGACGAAGAGAGATCTCAAGTCATGGTGGAAGGGTTTCAAGAGCCAGAAGAACCATGAGACCCAAGGTACACACCAGCCGTCTCAGCCTCATTCTCCAATCCTGCCTCTACCTTTCCTGCGCACAGTGGTCGCGCAGGCAAGCTCTCCCAAGTGGTAATGAGGCATTTCCCGTGGCGCGTTGTAGAGTTACAGCGCGGCTCCCTGCGCACCCTATGTATTTTTTATAAATAAGACATAAACTAATCGCATGAAGCAGAACAACCGGCTGGCATTTTTGGTGTACCGCTGCGACAAAGTATTACATATGCGAACGTTGCGATATCCTTGGTTGATGCAGAGGGGAACAGCTATATTTACGGATATGTACCTATAGTTGTCGCAAAGTGCGGTGTGTACTTGAAGGAGAAAGGTCAGTTTATCCCCTAGCAGCTATTGCATTCATGGCTGATTGTGATGTAGCCACCAATGTTGAAGGCATATTCCGTATGAGTGGCTCGGAAAAGCGTATCAAGGAGTTACGCGCGATTTTCGACGCACCTGACCGCTATGGAAAGGGCCTTGACTGGGATGGATACACCGTTCATGACGCAGCAAACGTGCTCCGGCGGTATCTGAACCAGCTTCCGGAACCGATTGTTCCTCTTGATCTATATGATCGTTTCCGTGCCCCTCTTCGCAGCGTCATGGGGCAAGAAGTAGTCTCGCCTGAAGACACGAATGGCATAATACAGACCTATCAACAACTAATTACAGAGCTACCGCCTCTGAACCGCCAGCTACTGCTATATATCCTCGATCTATTAGCCGTTTTCTCATCGAAGTCAGACGAGAACCGAATGGACTCCGCCAACTTGGCCGCCATCTTCCAGCCGGGGATGCTCTCTCATCCCCAGCACGACATGGCTCCAGAGGAGTACCATCTGAACCAAAACGTCTTGGTTTTCTTGATCGAGAACCAAGATCACTTCCTAATCGGCATGCGCGGCACGGCCGCCGATGAGAAGACGGTGCAGGACGTACAGAAGGGAGGAACCCCACCACCAGCGACCCCGACTTCGATCACCAAGAAGAGCGGCATCAGCAGATCGCTGTCCAATGCCAGCGCAGGCGGCGATAACCCCAGGCATCCTGGCGGTGTGCGCAGGAATGTCTCTGTCAACTCGGGACACTCTCGGCGATCCAATGGCGCCCCGGCAAGCCCAGGATTACGGTCACTGACGCAAACTTCGGCCGAAAATGGTGGAAGTGTTACGACATCGATCAAAGAGGTTAAGAATGCGGAGTCATAGCCCGGTTGAGTGGAGTATTCAGGCATTTTACAATATGGCATCTCTCCTGTAGCAAATACGCAGGATTGATGATTCTTGTCTTTCCTCATGATGGGAGCTTGAAAAGGGGCGCTGCATTGCGCCCGGCCACGGCAAGACCGGGGTATTACGGACAGCCCTTCCGAGCGGTCAGAGGCGTCTGTTGAGTTACTGGAGGTAGCATGGGACAATGGGAACAATGAGGACAAAGGGACTGTTTGAACAATACCAACCGAGGAGGCAAAGTTTAGACAGGTAGTTGCTGGACATGGACCGAACGGCGGTTCATGACGTCGGGCAACACTCCCCTCTCGACATGAAACTACTTCTTTCTCATTGATGGCGCATATATTTCAAATGTCGAAGGTGGCATATACGGAAACTCAAGAAGCAAAGGAAAACGGAGAATCTGATGTATTATGTTCCGCTCAGGAGACAACTAAATCATCAGATGGATTGATAAAATGAACAAAGCCAGTCGATATACCAGATACACTACTGATCTCATTCTTGCCTTGATCTGAACAGCCGTGTTCTTCCTAAACAATGTTCTTTATTACGCCACCCCCTGGTTCACCCAAACAACGATATATATCCACGAAGTTTCAAAACTCAAAACTCGACCAGACGAGAAGTCCGCCGCGTGTACATATAAGGTCGGGGACTCTTCCCCCTTTTCTACTCCTCGGATCCTCAAGAAATACCGACAGTTCACCTACCTTCTCCTCCTCCTCCTCCTCATCCGCACCCCCTTCAACACCTCGACAAGCAAACAGGTAAGCCGCCAGTTTCAGTACGCACCGCCACCTCACAGCTACTGACAACATGTGCACAGAGATAGACACGCAGTGGAGCCGGTGTAGGCACACCACCCAGACCATAGCCCCATGTCCCTTCTCCCTGCGCTCTCGGGCTCCAGGCATGGACTGTCCAGAGTACTGGTTCAAGCATAAGCATCAAGAGGGCTTCTGTCCAGCCTGTATTGCGAAGAGGAGATGGAGATGGCTTTGTGGATTGGCGTAGACACCTTTTGCAGATGGGTGGTTTAGGAATGGATGAGATGTAGGGCAAGGTTTATGCCCTTTTAGTTAGGGAGAGAGAGAGCGATGGTGCGTGTAATAGAGGGGTTGGGTAGGCGAATTAGACAGGATCCAATTCCATGATTTATCCCCGGGAACCTTTGTCCCTGATATTATGATGTAAAAATGTGACCCTTTTCGCAAGTTAGACCAGTAAAGCACGTGTAGATTGGACCCAAGAAACAAAACAGCAAGAGCCTCCCTCCTCCCGCCTCGCTCGGCAGAAAGCAGCCCCAAAAAATGTACCCAACCACATCTCACACCATATCTTACTCCTGCGTGCCGCTCCGTTTCCCAAACCGGCCACCCATCCCAGCGGTGACACCGGATACGAGCCCCCCCCCCCCCTTCCCGCCATCCTCTCACCACCCCGAAAGCAGCCGCGTGTCCAACCCGCTCGTTCGTCCCCACGCTGCCAACGCAGCTTATCTCCCTCCGTCAACGTTTCAAGTCTAAATATACACGCCTCCACCGACCCCGATGCGGCGCTCGCACAGCCATGATGTATGTGGTGTTTAGGGTGGGGTCGCGCGGACCTGTCTCGATTGGGTGGCGGCCGGGGTTGTTCGGTGCGGGGCAGGGGCCAGGTCAGGTTCTGGAGTGCTAGTGGGGAGCGGGTTGGGGTGCTTGGCCAATTGGCGCGAGGTGGTGAGGGGGATGCAGCTGAGACAGAGACAGGACAGCGAGGGGGACACGGGAGGGTGAGACTGGATTCAGGTGGTGACAAGTCAGTTATCTTCTCTGGTAAGCGGGAAAGGAAATAAAAATTGGGCGTCGTCTTCGCGATACTCGATACACCCGTCGTCGCCGTGGAGGACTCACCGAGCGGTGTGTACTGTATGGGGGACAATGCGTAAAAAAGAGGCTGGAGTTCGAGGCCAATCGATCTCCACGGCAGGCGCGGCAGGCACGGCAAGGTATGCAACACCCTGTTTTTGGGGCTTAATAGCCTGCTGGCGGGTCATCAGTGGTCCGGGCTAGAGCACGAACGAGGGCTGGGAAGCAAGGTTGGCGAGTGGAGAGGTAGGTGCATGTTGAGCTGGAGGTGTACCAAGCTTCGAGCCTTGCATACATCGGCAATAGGGAAGTTTGTCGCTGCCTGCTTCCCTGGTGGTCTTTTGTGGCCATGACGAAAGTCAGCTTCAGCGATGGCGGGGAATATGTGGGAATCGGAAAAGTTGTCTGGAAGAGCGATTCGGTTCAGCTGTGGAGTCATGACATAGGATGTCTTTGGGAATTGTGCTTCTGTGGATATATATGAAGCTTTGAAAAGCGCGTCAAGACTTCTTCTTTGCTTATCTTCGTTGGCTGTCGTTATCAATTCTCTTTCGTTCTCCCTCGTTCGCTCACCCTTGCTCGTCTTCATTCCTTGTTCCGTTCCAGCGCCGGAGAAAGAAAGATCTCTCAATTGATCCCCCCGGACTGCTTATCCCAGGCTGCAGATCCACTGGCCAGGAGGATTTACAGTATACGAAGCAGCACACCATTTGTGTTGCAACATATACTGGCACAAAATATTACGAGGGAGGGTACCTCTACAATTAGTAACAGGGTGAGTGAGATGAGGCCCGCAACTATTTCAATATACGACGAACCCTCACTCAGCCTCCCCCCACGTCCTCCACTTTCTTTGTTCCAGAATGATTTTGTTTGTTTGCTTTGTTTCTTGACCAAATTAAAAAAATATATTTATCTATCTCCCCTTAACGCGTTGTTTCTTTCCATCAACGTTTTTGCCAATTACTCTCGTGTGCTCATTGGCAACTTATCCACGCTGTTGCATCAGACCGCTCATAGGCTGGCACGGACACCGAGCTGAACTTCAGCCACCCTGCTGGTTGGCTCCACGTTCAATTGGCATCAGTATTCCACAGCCATTCTTGGGATTCAGCACTATTTGTCCACTTCACTCTTCGGAGTAGTTACACGGGGAAATATGGCTCACGCTGACGAAAAGAAGGACCTAGAAGCTGGAAGTCGGCTGCCCGGAATCGAGTTCCAGAATTTCGACGAAAAGGCCGGTCTACAAAATAGTCGGGTCGAGAGCCAGGGATCTGCGGCGAGGCTGAAGGTGCCAACGTTTATCACGTCGACCAAGATGCCTTCCTTTCGGAATTTTCTCATATGCTTCACGATCTTTACCGTCTTCGCTGTCACATATGCTTCGGCAGCAGTAGTACAGGTCCGCAAGCATCATGCACCAACGGAGGACGAAATTCAGTTCACCAAGCTTCTGGCTACGATTTCCGACGATCCTGAGCTTCACGATGCCCTAGAGCAGTACATTGCAAGCAAATATCACCCCGGCACGAATGGTGGGGACAGCACGGCGTTTGAGTTTCTTAACAGCAATAATGCTGCTGCTGCGACGAGATTAGTTGAGCTTGTCAAACGACAGAATACCAATGGTACAACGACTACGACGACTACCTCTATAACTGATCCGCCGGATACAACCACTTCTATTACTGTGCCCCCAACTACGGACGAACCTCCTCCAGTTAGTAACCCTCGGTTCATATACAGCTTATCACTACTCCCTACAAATCTTTACCTTGATATACCTTCAAGTACCCTCTCTAACCATTTTATTATAGACAACTACATCGGACACTCCTCCACCCACAACTGAGACATCCGAAACCCCAGAACCAACCGACAGCTCAACTGAAAGCCCTCCCACTTCCACGCCCGAAACACCGACACCGACGCCAACCACCACCCCTCCCGTTAGCACTCCCACAAAAAGCAATCCTACGACGTCCTCCCCAACACGCGAGCCAGAGACGCACACCTCGCAGACTCAGACAACAACATACACGACGGTTGGTCCTGACGGTAAGGTGAGCACTATCACGGCATATACCGTGGTCCCTGCGAGCGAACCTACGGAAAGTAGTCCAGGGCCGACTGTGACTCCTACTTTGCAGGGGAACGGGGCTTCCAGCTTCGATGTGGTTGGTATTGTAGGATATGGGCTTATTTCATTCGTTGGCTTGGTGGCTATACTATAGTCACTCGACAAGGCTCCATTAGGCCTGGCGAGGTCAACAAACGCAGCGCGGCGGCGATCATTGGATTATGGGAGCAGGGAAAACAAAATTGTATCACGGATTTTGGAGAGTGGCACAAAGTGCAATGGGTATACACAAAAATGGGAATCAGATGGGACGCTCCTTTCGAGAATCAACGGGATTACGGCGCAGAATTAACGACATCATCATGAAAACGATGCAACGACACTCCTTTACGGCATAGCGTTGGCGGCGGGTTTGCGGGGTTAGTTTGGCGTGATTTATTAGAAGGAAGGAAATGGGGGAACAGGTAACATCCTGCAGCGGAAATCGCAAGTGTACTTTATATTGAGGAAACAAAACGTATTTGCTCACTGTGAGAAATCTTTGTTTCGTATTGTCGGTCGTGTGAGCCCATGTCACACAGATATGCTTCGTCCCCAACTATCCATATATTTTGATCCACCGATACCAAGTAAACTCCCCTTGCGCCCCTCAAGTCCATAACCCCGCACAAACTCCATCGCACAACCACCATAGCAAACCCTCCCACAAACCCACCACCCTTCTGTTATCCCGGTCCGATTCTAGGCCTACGACTCCGTTAGCAAAACCCTCCATCACCACAACCACCCCTCCCCCCAACGCCCCCAAGGGCAGGACAACATACATATCATGATGCTCACTCAACCCACTCAAATACTTATTTAACTCCTCCACCCTCTGCTTATGCGTCCTCCCCCCCCCCTCCCTCTTCAACCGATCCTCCAGCCTCTTCCGCCGCATCTCCTCGTGTCGCTTCTCCGTAGGCGTCTTGTAGTTCTGCTCTTGCTCGCGCTCGTCCACTTGGCGCCACAGCGCGTCTTCTTCGTCTTTGGCTGTGGTTGTCGTTGCTACTTCTTTGGATTCTGCGGGGGTAGTGGTGGCCGGGGGGGCGGGGGAGGCGGATGATGCGCGCTTGGTGAGGGTGCTGGTGGTGGATGTGGACAAGGCGGCGGAGGATTTGGAGGACTTGGATTTCTTCTTTTTGATGCCCGATGGCTTGGAGCCTTTGAGCTTGAGGCCGCCGCCGATGGCGGAGGAGTAGTCGTCGCCTCCCATGGTGGGGTTGGTGGTGGGAGAAGTGAGGTGGAAGCTATGCTGATGGTAGGTAGTATGGCGGGGCGACCTCTGGTTAGGAAAAATGTTTATCCGGGGTACTGTGATGCCATATGATAAACTGACATCGGTTTGTAGAGGCAAGATAGAATGTATGATTGACATACATGTTGCAAAGTGTAATTATATAATATGTGGTATTAATCTAATATCTACTGCCCATATCCGTATATTCATAGCCTTGTGAAAGAGCTCATATATCCATAGCGCCAACAAACCACCGCCCCATATCCAATCCTTTTCGGGAGGAGTACCATAAATCAATCGTACAAACCCTCCCATATAGTCCGTCCCAAGTGCATCCAGCACCAGACCTTAAATCCTCAACCCCTTAACACACAACCAAAACACCACCGGCACAACCACATTATCATTCCCTCCCGTCAGAACCGCCTCGGTCGTACTCGCCATCCCCGCCGCCAGCACCGCCTTCCCCAAACTCCTTCCCCACGAATCCCCCACCGCACCCCCATCCTCCCACCCACCAACCCTCAACCAGGCCTTCGCCGCCATCAATGCCAGAGTAACCGCAACTGCAAACGCCAAGCTGCCTTCCAAGCTCTTCCCACCAGGCCACAGCCACTTTCGCCGCCCATACCGCCGCCCGATCAGCGACGCGGCTGCGTCGCCCATCCCGACGCAGATGACCCCGGATACCATACTCACATCCCTCGTTAGGACTTCCCATCCATCGTCGCCCCTCGTGGCGGCGCCGAGGCTGAGCCAGAGGGGGACCGCGCACCCGATTAGGAGGAAGATGTGGCTTATCACCACTGGACCGCGCAGGTCCCTTCCATCCACATAGGGCGTCAGGAAGTAAGCGATTGGTTTGCTGAGAGGGGGGAGTTGGGTAGCGCGGAAGAGATCGAGGAGGAGGAAGATGGCGAGGATGAGGGAGAGTGCTAGGGCGGCGTAGGTGGGGTCGACGTAGGTGGCCGGCAGGAGCATGGCGACCATCATGAAGTGAAAGACTTTTCTGCGGGTGTCGACTTCGACGGTGGAGGAGAGGTTGATGACGATTGTGAGGCCGAGGATGATGATGCCCAGCCAGTAGGCTGAGATGAGGAGGCGGGTGTTAGCGAGGCCGATGTTGGAGCGGAGTTGGGAGATCCAGGGGCCGTGGAAGTATGTCACCGGGATGGCGATGGTGCGTTCGGGGATAGGTATCCAGTGCTCGAGATTTAGGGTGAGAACTTGCATCCGGAGCCAGGGGTAGTTTCCGAACATGTATGCAAGGGCCCAGCCAACGGGTTCAGCGCCAGACAAGGCGACGTTCCCGACGTACGTGCGGATTCCTGCAAAGATGATGAGGAGCACACATATATAGACGTAAGCTGCATATAGCCCCTTGCGGATTGTCGCTTGTGCTATAGTGAGATTGTAGAAGCCTTGGAGGCTTGATGATGCGGAGCGCCTCTTTCGACCCGATGCAGTGAGACTGCTATGGCGTTTAGGTGAACGAATTGATGGGAACGTGTTTCTTCGATTATTTTCAAAGTTTGTCGAATCTGGTACAGCTCCGTCGATACGAGAGGCGAACTCTTCTTCTGGTTCCTCAGATACCGCAGATATTGAGCCCTTTTCAAATTGAACCGTATTGGATCTCGCCAGGTCCGTCCTCAATCTCATTGGCCTGACTCTCTTCTGCACCGCCGAAGAAACATCGTCCTCACTATCCAGCGTAAGGGGCCGATCAAAGTGTAGAATTTCGCTCAGCTTTCCCAAAGGTTCCTTTAAGATCGACTTTGATGTTGATTTTATCGGGCGTTGCAGGGCGTTTCCACTCCGCTTGAATCTCCACCTTGGGATTCTTTCCAGCGCAATCACCCATCTAAGGGCAAAGCCACAAGATATAAGCAACGACAGTCCTCCGCCCCACATGAGAGCTTTCAAGATCACCATTTGTGGTGAAGTTGACAGCAGCAATATATTAATAAGTGAAATAGAAAGAAGTTGCAGCTCTGTTTCCAACAAGCTGGTCGTCGTTAAATATCTCAGCACCGAGCAGGTGGCTTGATGTAAGGGGCATAGCAAAACCAGGATCTCTGGACTGATATTATTATCAGGAAACAGGCTTTTATCTCGAAGAAGATTTGGTTGCGACTGCCACGCAAATAGGGGTATACAAGACAAAAACCAACGCGATGTAGCAACATCCTCGCCCTTAGCAAAAGAAGGTACCAACTCGGGCATAAGTGATGAAACGCCGAGGATTATATTGGGGAGAACTATCCCCCGGTTCGAAAACGACAGGAGAGTGGTGACAAAGTTCGTGAGTAAGGAGGGGTAGAGAAGTGGAGCAGGGTCGAAAGTTGCTGGGATACGAAGTGACGGCCATTTCTTGAATGAATTTTGAGACGAGAGGTAGTAGGACAGTCGAATAGGGTAGAGCATCATTAATGATCCCATAATGGCGGCCTGGTACGTAAACTCTGGGACGGAATTAGTGTCTGCCAAATTATAGATCCTCACACACATACCCTTCGTCCATAGAGAAGCCGTAGCTCTTTCGTTTCCGGAATATACTATCTGACCCAGGCCAAGTAAAAGGACGACCTCCAGAACCCGTCGTAGAACCTCCTTCTTCCTTGTCGCCCTGAACCTATCCCGCGATTCCCGGGCACGCTGTGCCTCCTCGTTTTTAAGTGTCTTTAAAGCATCAGATATGTATTCTTGTTGCCGCGCGGATTGTTGTAGGTCAACCGCAGATAAAGCGTGACTTGGTGAAGTTGAGCTCGATCTCTCGAGGCCTCGTAAGCCTTTCCGCGGCCGCGAGCGGGGTGCAGGTAGCCCGAGGAGGAAGTGCTCATCGTCAGCTTCGGTCCCGCTGTCGCTGTCGGTGCTGTGTCTGTATCGATCCTCGGAATGAGGTGTCAGCCCATCGATTGGATAGCTCTCCGAGCTGGATGTAGGGCGGGGTGACTGGTCTCGTGAGGAGGCGCTGCTCAGGTTATGTCTGGCGCGGCGGAGTTCGGGATTATGTCGATGGTAGGGATGCGGTGATCGCGATAGTACCCTCAGGGCATCTTTATCTTGTGGTGCGGAATTGACAATGGTAAGCGATTCTCGATTCCATCGTTCAGACATTGCCTGGAGGCCAATGTGCCACTTCTTGTGTTGGAGACGGAGAGGACGTCATTTATCTCTGGGCTTATCTCCGGGGCTGCTGGCTTGACAACATAGCTCTATAGTGTCGGTTGGTACTCTGGCGATCGCAAATGATGATAAATAAAGCGAGTGAAAGGTCGATAGATGACGAAATATAAAACCGCTGCCCTATTCACATGCAAATGCCGGCGAAGCTCGTATTTACACAAACACGGCAACGTATCCAGGATGTGGTACGTACTCCATTTGAGGCTCCTTATCGTTTGGTTAACGGTTCAGCAGGAACCGTTTGCGGGTGTTACCGAAGCAAGTTTAGTTAGACATACTCCCTTCAACAGCTATATTTGTGGCAGAGAAAATAATATCATTGTAGAACTGCCATGGATAGTTGTAAATATTTTTTAATAATTATATCCATAAGTGAAGCCTTCTCCAACTTCAAAGGCGGCTCGTCCGCCGATCCCAAAAGGTTCTAGACCAGATCTCCAAAAAGGTTAAGAAAATATGAAAATGTTCGGAGCCGTCGACAAGCAATGTTTGTTCGGTCACAAGTCATTGCAAAATTAATTCGTCGTCTCCAAAATCTTCTAGCACGGAAATATGACCGATCGACCAGTTGGTAATACCTGGCCGACGGTTGATTTAGTCGTGCTTACCATGAAGAGAAAGAAAACGAGATGACCGAGAGAAATTTGAATTTGTATGAAAATCACAGTCACGTGCTGTCCTTCCGATTCCATGATCAACCGCGCTAACAGTTTTTCGCTTAATGCTCATATAAGAAATTCTCCTCCGTCTGTAAATTCTCCATTCTCTAATGACAATGTCACAATCAACAAGGGAAGTCCGACTTCCTCGCCATATCTAAAGGAACGGATCGTGATGCAAACCGCCTCTCATGACACCGTTCTTGGGATACTGGTAAGTATGCGGGCAAATGTCGTCTTTGTCTTTTAATGGCAAAGCCAAGGACATGCGCCTGGGCCAAGACTGGCCGTCTCTTTTCATTTTGTATCAACACAAACCACATATTGCCTACCTCTTATCCTTTTCATGGACATGAGCGTCACTTATTTAAATATCGTTCGTGGAATAAAGAACAAAGGGCCTAGACAGCCCGTCCCATCCACCCTGTTGGCGTAGACCAGTGCGCCAGGAGGACTAATCAGGACAAACAAACTATCCAATAGCATAGATATTCTGTATTATATATTACTCTGCATGATTCTCACGTACATTGCTCCTTCAGAAACTGCACTGTCTGCACCCGCTTCCCCTATTCGTTACGTACTTGATGTGCAATATATGCTGCCTAGAAACACCTTGAAATGCCACTACAGCCTTTCAAAACCGATCACAAAGGATTGGCCAGTCAATAATAAGCTGTCCACCAGTTGGATTCGTGGGAGCTTTATAGCCATAAACTTGCGAAGTCTAGACCGAGTCATGGAAACCTATCAAAACACTTACATTGAGACCGCCTTGCCGTCCTCACTGGTGAATCCTAATTGGATCCGGATGCGGCATTATGCATTTATAGCTCTTATCACTCCGTGATGTGTTTGCAATGCATCAAAGGTGCAGATGGGGCGAACGAGGTCGACAGCGATTCAGGATCCTCAGCCCCTTTGAGATCGACAGTATGAACTTTCGGTCACAAAGCCTCAGTCAGTTTGTTTATCGAGATTTAATTAGGGTATGGGCGATCTCTAAAAGTGTACAAAAAGACACACACATACTGTAGCCAATGGATAAACTCGCCTTCCAGTCTCGTCATGGGGCCAAAGGTTCACCCTGCTCCTTTCAGCAGAAATCCCCATCCGATGCTCCCCTCCGTGGGTCAACCCCGGCACATATTGCTAAACAGAACGGCCAAAACACACAAAACCCAATACTCCAAGCGCCTTCAACGCGTAATCAGGTTGTTTCATCAACTGCTACTCCAATAATACCTCCTCTGGATGGCACCGTAGCCTTGGGGATATTGGCGTAGCAAATGGCTCCTGAATTGTCCCGCTCATCGGGAATGAGAGCACTGTGGGCACTGTGGCGGGTGTCCACTGAATCCTAGGCTGGATGCCAAACTTAAACATTGTCCTGAGGGATTTAAAATTCGAAAGGTTCCAAAAAAAAATCAACGATAGCGGCTGCTATGGCTCCTCTCCTGGATTTGCTTCTCTGTGGCAACGTATAATTGGTCTAAATAACACATCGAGTCCGCATCTCGTAGTAATTTGGCCACCTGGATTCCGGCTGATATTAATTGCAAGATGTTCCGGTCATCCTTTAATGGTCTAGATTGGTTCCTGGCGGCATGCCTCATCTCAAGGGAGTTCTCCAGGATAGTGACAAATTGCTTGATCTGGCCGTTATATAAAACGCGAGCCGGAATGCGACGCTTGGTAGCAAGACGCTTCAAGAGGTATACCCATTCAGTCCACTCACGATCCTCTGGACGCTCCACGGGTCGCATCTTGGAGTCTATAGGAATGGGAAACTCGTATTTGGCAACAAAATCAAACGCACAACGGGAAAGGCGCTCATTGACCCTGGTAAGAATAATATCCTGTTCCTGGACTACCAGGTTGGTAGGAAGATGGGGTAGATCTCTGTCTTGCTCGGCAAGATATCCTGATGGAGGACGGGGTAGAAGCTGGTGGGGTCCGTCAAACTCATCCCGGTTGGAAGGACGCCTTTGTGGATGGACTCGGTCAACGTTGGGAGGAGGCCCACTCACGGGCCTCCCAGAAGCATCAAGCGCTGTATCGGTTGCAGCAGGTGAGCCGTGGTAGTTAGTGATGATGTACTCTGGTGTTATACGCCCACCTGCTTCCCGCGTTGGAGATGTACGGTTGCTGTAGGACCCGTAGTTTGGAGCGGCTCCATTTCCATAAGGGGCAGACACAGGCTCCTGCTGGTATCCGTTGGGTGAATAGATGGGTTCTGATCGGTCCACGGGGTCGCTAGGTGCCATGATGGAGGTTGGACTGTAAGCGGATGTCACCGAGTTTGAAACGTATGTGATGCTTGGGGATATGGTTCAGTAAGACTCTTCGTCTCGGGATTCAAAACAAATACCTTGAGGAGGGATAGTATGTAGTTGCTGGAGGTGGTGCTGCTCGCCCACTCCCATAGCCATCACTTAACCCTTGTCAGCTAACACCGATCTCAGGATCGTCTATGAGTTATCGTACCTTCGAGGAAGATCTTTAGGTCCAGTCGTTATCGGACGACTGTAATCCATATAGTCCGGCTGGACATTTCTCACGGAAGAAGAAAACATTATGGCGAATGAGAGATCCAACCGAATAAGGAGTCAGACAGAGAAATTGCCAAAGGTACCACCAACGCTGCGGTTTGCAGATAGGTATACCAGTGAAGTGAAATATCCGGGTTTTGGGCTCGTAATAAGGAAAGTTGATACCAGCAACTCGACATCCAGGTGGGTCGGTGAGTGTAGTAAGCAAAGGACCAGGCTTGGAGATATAGTCTTGACTGAAACAGAACAGCTTGGGACAGCGTGCTTGACTTTTTTGGTGAGGTATTGATCGGAGGGGAGACCGAGAAGCATAAATACACTTTTCCTGCAATTACGACGGGGCGGTCAGCGCTCCTACCATGACGCCGCATGGTAATTGCGAGCGAAATTAGGCCACCACTGGCCTAACACCATTGCTGGAAGTATAGCCCTGTAAAACCTGCTTGGGGTCTGGCAAACAGCGATCCTTCACTGGCCTCACTGAAGCCGGGCGCGCAAACGATTCGGAAACAGGGCAACCTCTTGTGGAATCGTGCGGGGGGCCGCAGACCACTACGAACCAGCGTATTAAACATGGCACTCAACGTCAGCGTGTCCACGGCAGCCCGCAATGACCTTCACTAGGTTCCTCTCATACCGCGCAATCAGCCCATTTGCTGCCCCAGAGTCGACTGACTTTGAGGCCCGAATCAATTCGGCGCGCCAGGCCAGACTAGAGCCCCTTAGGCTGCGTTGGGCAGACGTGGTGGTGCAGTGAGGAATTTTGCCATGACGATTGGAAGGACAGGGATGGCTAGAGAAACATTGCCCACGAGACGTGGAAACCTGAGAGGAGTTTAAGTTACATCGAGAAACGACCTACATATTGCCACTTTACCGACCCAGTTGCTGCCCTTGGAGGCAGCAAAGCCGGGCGTTGTCGAACATTGGGCATGAATCCAGACCTCCTTGGGCATGGCTTAGCTCATGTCTTGCTGCCCACCTTGAGAATGGATACGCTGTCTTGGCCACCGATTTTGATGCAAAATCAGTCTGCCATACGAGGAGAAGACGCCTTAAAGTAGTTGGCTGCTCTCCGCAAAATTATTGTCGAATAGGGTGGTTGAGGGGTTGAAGTTCGTTTATCGTGAACAGCATCCATGGGTTTCTTCTCATCAATCTCCTGTGTCACGTGACATCGACAACCATTCGAGGTCCCACAAGTCAGCCTTCATGACCTTTCCTCCTCTGCCACGTCTCTTCTTCTAGCATGATATCAACATGTCGCATGAACCGAAAAGGGACGAATCGTGCATCTCCGGACTCCGTGATACATTTCAGACTGTCGTCAGCATGGCAAGCAGAAGTATTGGACATGGCGGAATATAGGTCCGGTTAACTCTAATTTAAAAGCGACAATCAGCTGCAACTACTCCTTACGGTAGACTTCGGTGCAAGATAATGTATGGCGACTTGATTTCGGTTCTATCACGTGCTAGTTTTAACCTTTTGGAGTTTATTCTTTTGTTGGAAAGCTATGGTGGGAGACTGTCACAGATCTGTTGTCTTACCGAGCCATTCATGACCATTTTTGGGGAAATATCATGCCTCGGCACGCTTCTCCACATACCCCACACTTTCTGTATCCGCAACCGAGCTCCTGAAGCCACCCCCCCGGATATTCATATCAAGTGCAGGCGCTTATATAGAGGCTACCATTGTATATCATGAGTTGTTGAGAATAATACCCCTTCATCTAGCAAGCCATCCAATCCAACACCCGTCCACAAAGCACCTCCTCACCATGGCTCCAATCACCACCCCCCTCACCACCCTGTTGGGCATCCAGCACCCCATCCTGCTCGCCGGCATGGCGCGCACGTCTGGTGGGCCCCTCGCAGCTGCCGTCTCCAACGCAGGCGGCATTGGCTGCATCGGCGGCCTAGGGTACACCCCCACCCAGCTCCGCGAGATCATCCACGAGCTCAAGGAGAACCTCACCTCCAAAGACCTCCCATTCGGCGTCGACCTCGCTCTCCCCAAGGTCGGCGACGGCGCGCGCAAGACCAACCACGATTACACCCACGGCCAGCTGGATGAGCTGATCACGGTCACCATCGAGGAGGGCGCAAAGCTGTTTATTAGCGCTGTTGGAATCCCGCCGCCACATGTGATTAAGCGTCTCCACGATGCCGGTATCGTCGTCATGAACATGGTTGGCGCGCCGAAGCACGCAAAATACGCTCTCGATGCTGGCGTCGATATCGTATGCGCGCAGGGAGGTGAGGGAGGCGGACACACGGGCAACATCCCCAACTCGGTGTTGATCCCTGCTGTTGTCGATGTTGCGCGCCAGTACAGGCCGAAGCTTCTTAAGGGCCAGACCGCATTGGTTGTCGCTGCAGGTGGTATCTACAATGGACGTAGTTTGGCATCGAGTTTGATGCAGGGTGCTGCTGGTGTTTGGGTGGGAACCCGCTTTGTTGCGGCGACGGAGGCTGGGTGCAGTGAGCAACACAAGGAGGCTGTTGTGTCGGCTAGTTTTGATGATACCCTGAGGACACTGGTGGTCAGTGGGCGCCCGTTGAGAGTCAAGATGAACGACTATATTGCGAAGTGGGAGGCGCAACCCGAGAAGATCAAGGAGTTGACTGAGAGCGGAGTTGTCCCTATCATGAAGGACTTCGACGATGGAGTGGATGTCGATGTTCCTTTCTTGATGGGCTCGGTTTCCGGGGCGATTAATGATATTAAGCCGGCCGGAGATATTGTAAAGGAGATGGTATCTGAGGCTGCTGACATGCTGAAGCTGGGCCAGACATATCTCAACGGTGGTAAGCAGAGCAGGCTGTGAAGAGTGTCACGGATGAGGCGCATTGGTTCTTGTTACTGTTAGCATGTCAACCAGGTATGAGTATAGTAAGCTCTAGATTTGATATCCGCTAGCAACAATGTATATACACCTAAATTTATCCCAATTACCCAGCATGGCGAGCACTTCGCATGCACGTATAACTCCTAACACCTCTCCCTGTTCCCTCATGCGCCCTGCTGCCCCCTCCCAAATCGTACTCCAAGCCCGAAAGCAAATAATATTCCCCTAAAACCGAGGTAATCTCGCCGGCACAAAATCCGGTTCTGCAGTCTCCTCAGAGTCAGATGCAGCCTCATTTGAAACCCCATTCGGAAGTCCATTGGTGATAGCGGGCTCTGGGCTGGGCTTTGTATCGACCTCTTCAGCGTTTGCTGCCTTGGGTGATTGGTTGTCTTCCGGATTGGGACTATTCAAACTCTGGCGCGAGGGCGTCTCCGACACTGTCCTGCTTGAACGAATCTCGCTAATGCTCAACCCTCTCTCCGAAGCCAATTTAATAGCAGCCTCACGTTTTGACTGTAGCTCAGCTTCTTCTTGTTGTCGGAGACGATCCTCTTCCTGTTGCAGCTCAGATAGAGGCGGTATGTTGATATCCTCCTCATTTGGTCTATCGGAGGTTTGCCCCGCTGATCCATCCTGTTTAGAACCCGGTCCAGCGAGTGATTGCTTCGAGGAATGCGAGGCTGTCCTCGACATTACCAGTGACCGCTCACGGCTCTTTCCTTTGCTGCTGTTTCTTGTTTTACCGCTGCTGTGATCCTCCAAGGTGGTGACGGTGCCACGCCGCCCAAGAGTGGTCGCAAATTCATCACTCAGCGGGACAGCATCGTCTTCTCCGTCGCTAGGGAAGAGATCACCTCTCGACCTAAACGAGTCTGAAGTGTCTCCTGACGCAGTGGTCGAACTTCTCGGCCGCGTCTTTTTGATGATTATATCTCCGCCATCGCTGTCATCACTGTGGTCCTCATCAATGAGAGGCTCTGTCTCGGCATCATCTCCAAGCTCTGCCCTATGCGTACCGGGATTATCCTGCAAGTCGGCTGCGCTTGGCTTGTATCTCAACGTTCCACCAAACTTGAATGGGAGGCGCTGCAAGAATCCAAGCGCACTGGTACTCGGGATAATTGTGGGATCCGGCAAACCATCGAGTGTCCCTCTCCTCTTCGGGGGACGCCTGGTCCCATAGCTCATCTTCCTCTTCCTTCCAGATGGTTGTTCGTCTGGCCCATGGCTATGCGACCCACTTCCAGCCAGCAACCTGTCCAGCTCATCATTCCCCCATCCTAGAAGTCCACCACTGGCGCCAGCTTCTTCATCGTCCCAATCATCGTAGAAGTCGAAGCTATATTCTGCCCTGCCTCTAGCTCGGTCGCGCTCGCGTAGCCGCCTAGCCCTCTCTTCGCGATCGGGGAAACATTGTGTCGTGCATTGTTCGACGCTCTCTCCCATCGACGCAAAGCATGGATTGATGTAATCGTGCACAAATGACCATATCCCAGCAGCCGCAGTCTCCGTCGCGGTCTCAGCATTGTGCGAAATGTTGTTCCACGTCTGGCGGATCCGGGGATCTTCGAGGAGGGGAGCCATTGTAGGTGCCGATAGGACAGGTGATCATTCCATGAGTGAATCAGAAGTGATGGCGGTTACTATTGAATAGCAGCTACAGTATAGCGGTATTCTTAAGTCAATTGCTGTTATCATCGGCATTCTGTGCTTGTTGCGTAACCGCTTTGCGGGATGATGGGCTAAGAGCTGTCGTCCGTTATTAGCCTCGTACACGTGACGTCAGCCCACTGTAGCGTATGCAAACAGAGGCTAAGATAGCCCCCACATTAGCGAGACCCCTGAAGCTTTTCTATGAACCCTCAATGACGCAAGTGAGGCTTTGTACGACAGGAGGAATGGAGAGTATGCGCTATGGTATGTCTCAGAGGTGCTGTGGTTGCATCCTCTTATCACAGGAGCCGGGTCTCCTGTTATACTGTCCGGTATATCACAGGAAATTCTGACCCAACATTCCATTTGCACTTCACGCAAAGACAATTGGCTGCCAAGATATATAATTTGCCTTCACATGGTGTCGGCAGCAGAACCTAGGTAATAGTACTAAATAATACACGCATCAATGCTTGACACCATTGGCAGCAGAGCCATTGGTTGTCGGCGGAGGCGGCGGAGGGGGAACCGGGCCAAAAGGTTGAGGCGCCTCTGGGTGCAGCTCTTCCTCCGTGTCCTCATCGTATTCCCCCTCTTCGCTACCTTCCTCCTCATCCTCGTCTTCGTACTCATACTCGCTTTCCGTTCCTTCTGGGTCGCCTTCGCCCTCAGCATAGCTCCCTTCTACAGCCCCGTCGATCATGCCAGCCATGCCTTGTGCCAAACCCCTACCTTGTTTCTGCATCTGGTTGATGATATCGGTTAACTTCTCGTTCTTTTTACGGAGAGTCTGCAGTTCGCGGGTTGTCTTGGTTCGCTCTTCCGCCATCTCAATAATATTGCGATTAGTTAAGTCATGCTTGCGAGTGAGAGTCATGTTTTCCTTCTCGAGGCGTTTCGTCTTCTTGGACATCTCCTCCATTTCCATCCGGAAAGTCATGAATAGATCATTGCTATTGTTCAACGTATCTTCGACCTGTTAATGGTTAGTATGATCAACTTAATTAGGAATAGACGTCATAAGTAACGCACCTGCTTGAACTTGTCGACGTAGATGTTGAGCTGGCTCCTAAGCTCAGACTCTGTTTTTGAGAACGTCAACACCTGCGTATTTAACGTCCTTGACCTAGCCATCTCCTGCTCGGCGGCTTTCCGTTCGCGCTCGTACCGTGCCATATTGTATTGCACCTCGAGTTCCTTCGTCCGCATGAGTGAGTGGAAATGGAGCTCTCGAAGTTCGTACTGGTCGATGAGAGACTTAAATCGTTGTCGAAATCTGTGGCACATGAGCTTATATCCCCCAGTACTCTAGATTCAACATACAGCTCGTCAACCTCCACGTTCACAACCTGGGCTTGAGGATGGTCTTTATCTTCTTGGTAGTCCTGTAACTGCCAAAGCATATCCTCATACTTGTTGTCCCAGTCCTCGTGGTTGCGCTTTTCTGCATCTTGTAATGTCTTGTTCTCGCCCTGTAGAGAATGTCAGCTTTTGAACATCGTAGCCTCACATTTATGACATATATAATGCGACCAGTTGAACGAAATTGCGCACCTTTAGACGATTGTTCTCTCTCTGGAGCTCCCTGCAAAGTTTCTCCAGCTTTTCTCTGAGAGAGACATTCTTGCTAAGTTCGGTCCGGCTGTGGTCTTTCTCCTTTTGCAGCTGGTCTCCGCGCTTTTTGTTTTTCAGGTTGTCCCGCTCTAGGCGCTTCATCTCCGCGAATAGGTCGGCGCATCGTTTCTGAAGAGCTTCGATTTTCTGGATGTCGTCCAGTTTTGACGTTTGGTTGTTGAGTTCTCGACTGGCCTTCTTAACCTCCCGTTCTGTATTGCAGCGCGTCAGTAGGACAGATCAGAATATAGAAGAAATCAGATATGTAATGCTCTCTGAATAGACCAAATGTTATTTGCCTCATATCATGCGACTGCAGCCCCAAACAATCCGACGGTGTCGGCGTTGGTGAACCGCGGGAGGCAAATCGTGCATTGTGGGCCGACCAACAGCATCACAGTGTAGATAACTTGACGCACCTATTTCTGCTTCCTGGTCTTTCTCTCCTGCAGCATCTAGTTCGAGCTGCGATATTTTGGCAGCAATGAGCTTCGAGGCCTCGTTTGGATCCGTGGTCTTCTTCATTTTTCCCTTCTTCGACGCATTCGATAGTCCTGGGTTGGGGGCGGTCGAGTGGTCATGCACATGGCTGTGATGACCATTCACAGCTGATGCATCGCCGTGCAGATGGCCACCTGCGCTTAAGGACGAGGTTCGAGGAAGAGGGGCGGACGTTGGGATCGAGGTTGTAGTCGACATCCCGGTTCGAGGGACTCGATGCAGCACAGTAGCATGAGATGTATTTTTCCTGCAATAAGCAATGCTCGCAATAGCCAGTGTTGATGTCGCCGAGTAGTAATATATCGAGCAGGCTGCACTGTTGCACTAGACGACTCCAGACACGCCTGGAGTTTGGAAATTGGTAGATAGGTACGAGACAGTCTACGAGTACTCGAGTACACAGTCTTTCTGTCTCGGTTAGGCCGGTGCTTCAACAGGCCAAACAAGTCTCGTGACTGTTTACTTGTTACAGTCTGGCATCAATAGAGCACATCTAGCTAATCTACAAATATTGAGTACAGGTCATTTGAATCTGTGCAGTTATATCAGATGTAACGGATTATTTTGTTATGATATTGGGATATCCCTTTTGGAATGCGTGGCAGGCCTCGACATGAACAACTTATTAGCGGCGTTTGCGGTGACCAGTCACAAGCGCGTATGGGAATGTCCGTTACCCAGATAAAAATGCCGGGAAGAGCCTCAACTTCCCTATACTGCACGTACATATTGACTGCAGCTTTTTCATTGAAAGAGCCGCAAACATGCTACGAAATGCGTCCAACGTCGTCCGGAAGGCGGTTACTGAGCTGGCTCAGCTTCCCAAGCCCGGAGAGCAGATCCATGGCTTTACACTCCTCCGCGCCAAACATATCCCCGAGCTGGAGTTGACAGCCTTGCACCTACAACACGACAAGACGGGAGCCGACTATCTCCACGTTGCGCGCGACGACAAGAACAATGTCTTTTCTATCGGATTCAAGACGAACCCTCCCGATGATACGGGCGTGCCTCACATTCTGGAGCATACCACGCTCTGCGGGAGTGAGAAATACCCAATCCGCGACCCTTTCTTCAAGATGCTCCCGAGGACACTCTCGAATTTCATGAACGCCTTCACAGCATCGGATCACACCTTTTATCCCTTCTCAACAACAAACGAGCAGGACTTTAAGAACCTGATGTCGGTCTATCTGGACGCGACACTAAATCCTTTACTAAAGGAGAGCGACTTCACACAAGAGGGATGGCGCATTGGTCCGGAGAACCCGCTGGCCATCAAGGAGAAGGCAGAGGATGGTACGGCAGAAGGAAGCAACCTTGTATTCAAGGGCGTTGTATACAACGAGATGAAGGGCCAGATGTCAGACGCAGGATACCTCTATTACATCCGATTCCAGGACCACATATTCCCAGCCATCAACAATTCTGGCGGAGATCCACAGAAAATCACCGATTTGACATATAAGCAGCTGAAGGATTTCCACGCCCAGCACTACCACCCTAGCAATGCGAAGCTCTTTACATACGGAGATATGCCTTTGGCTGATCACCTTCAAGAAGTCAATGCCCAACTGAGCTCTTTCGAGCGTATTAAGGAAGACGCGGAAATACGGAGACCCATCGACCTTTCGGATGGACCGAAACATGTCGTTATGCCCGGCCCAATCGACCCAATGGTGGACAAGGATATGCAATACAAGACCTCGACATCGTGGTTGATGGGAGAGTCGACCAACATCGTTGAATCGTTTTCTCTCGGGATTATGTCCGCCCTGTTGATGGACGGTTACGGTTCGCCACTTTACAAAAACCTCATTGAGGCGGGGCTAGGCACGGAATGGAGTCCAAATGCCGGCTTTGACAACTCAGGGCGCATTGGCATTTTCTCGATCGGCTTAACTGGTGTCAAGGAGGCAGATGTACCGAAGGTGAAGGAGGCCATTCACAAGACCTTCCAGGATGTACGAAAGACTGGGTTTGAACAGAGCAAGATTGATGGGTATCTCCACCAACTGGAGCTCACATTAAAACACAAGAATGCGAGCTTCGGGATGGGCCTCATGCAGAGGATCAAGCCGAAGTGGTTCGAGGGTGTAGACCCCTTTGAGTCCCTCGCGTGGAATGACACCGTGTCTGCGTTCCAAGCCGAACTAGCTAAGGGTGACTATTTGGAAGGGCTGTTGGATAAGTACCTGCTCAACGATAAAACGTTGACATTTACGATGACGCCTTCCGCCACATACGGCGAGGAACTCGTATCCGAGGAGGCTGAGCGTCTCTCTCGCAAGATCGAAGAGGCGTCCAAGGCAGCCGGCAGCGAAGCCAAGGCTCGCGAACTGCTCGAAAAGCAGGAATTGGAGTTGCTGGAGGAGCAAGGCAAATCCAACACCCAGGATTTGAGCTGCTTGCCGAGTGTCCACGTTGCGGACATTCCTCGCCAAAAGGAATTCGTTAGCTTCTCGGAGAGAAATCTCCAGGGCGTGAAATTACAGCTGAGAGAAGCGCCAACGAATGGACTCACGTATTTCAAGGCCATCAACACCTTCGAGAACCTCCCCGAAGAGCTGAGACAGTTGATCCCCCTATTCACCGACGCCATCATGCGCCTAGGCACAAAAGACATGTCAATGGAGCAAATCGAGGACCTAATCAAGCTCAAGACCGGCGGCGTCTCAACCGGCTACCACACCTCCTCCTCCCCCCTCGACTTCCACTCCGCCTCCGAAGGCATGATCTTCTCCGGCACAGCCCTCGACCGCAACGTCCCGGACATGTACCGCATCCTGCGCATGCTCATCCTCGACACCAACTTCGACAGCCCCGAAGCCGAGCTGCGCATCCGCCAGCTCCTCCAGGGCTCCGCCGACGGTGTCGTAAACAACATCGCCTCCTCCGGCCACGCCTTCGCCCGCGGCGTCGCCGAGGCAGGCCTCACCCCCGCCGCCCGCCTCCGCCAGCAGGTCAGCGGCCTCTCGCAGGTCCAGCTCATCACCTCGCTCGCCTCGCGCTCCGAGTCCGAGGGGCTGGCTGACGTCATCTCCAAGCTCAAGGCGATCCAGCAACTCGCCCTCTCAGGCACGAGCACCTTCCGCACCTCCCTAATCTGCGGCTCCGAGAGCGTCAGCAGCAACGAAAACGCACTCCAATCCTTCCTCTCCTCCCTCCCGCAGACCAACGTCCCCTCCACCAGCGCGGGCAAATCCGTCCCGGAATTCGCGCGGAATACAAAGACCTTTTATCCCTTACCCTACCAAGTCTACTACGGCGCCCTCGCCCTCCCCACCGTATCCTACACCTCCCCCTCCGGCGCCCCGCTACAGATCCTCGCCCAGCTCCTCACGCACAAGCATCTGCACCACGAGATCCGCGAGAAGGGCGGTGCGTATGGTGGCGGCGCGTACTCGCGGGGTCTGGACGGGATTTTCGGGTTCTACTCGTACCGCGATCCTAATCCCGTTAATACGATGAGCATTATGCGGAATGCGGGACGCTGGGCGGTGGATAGGGAGTGGACTGCTCAGGACCTTGAGGAGGCGAAGTTGTCGGTGTTCCAGGGGCTGGATGCGCCGGTGTCGATTAATAATGAGGGGCTTGATAAGTTTGTGGCGGGGGTTACGGAGGAGATGGTGCAGGAGAGGAGGGAGAGACTCCTTGATGTGACGAAGGAGCAGGTTAGGGAGGTGGCGCAGAAGTATATTGTGGAGAATATTGAGAAGGAGGAGTCGAGGATGGTGTTCCTTGGTGAGAAGAAGGCGTGGGCTGATGAGAGCTGGGATATCCAGAATATGGGGATTGCGCAGGAGGCGGCTGAGGTGGTTGGAGAGGGGGAGGTGAAGGAGGCTAGTGCATGAGAGAGCACGATGTTGTAAGTTTGTTTGTACGATTCCCAACTCCCCTCTGCTTTGATAGCGATGGCATGGCATAGAACGGGCGCCGGGAGAGGCTCGCATTTTTCAGCGGCATATATGTATATATACATGTACCTATATAATGTACGATTATCATCTAACCGGGCTGGTGGTGGTTGGCCCTGTTTCCGAATCCGGGGGTGGGTGATCAGATCGTCCCCCCCCCCTCACCCCTCCCCCTCTTCCTTCTACCATATTTGTGAACTTGTGGGGCATCCGGGGGCACATATTACACAAAAGCGCTTCCGAACAGAACACACAAAACGTCTCCAGCTTCAACCCATTCTATAGCTGCGAGATCACGGCTTGGCGCGAGAAGAAAAAAACTCTCCTCGAGGTAACCTGCTTGTAAGAAAGACGTGTGTTGCTGTTGATGTGGGGGGAGTCACGCTTTCAGACCTGTCTTTCGCGGAGGAGTGGGGAGACTGACTAAAGTGATGAAGACATTTTTGTTTATTCTTTATTCTTTCATTTACGTGTGCTTGCTGGAGTAGGTAGATATTGATATGAATATAATCTAAGCTGGCCCCACGTCATTGACGTCGGTTTCAAAATCATATACCCAGATCAAAAAATCCCACGCACCCCCTCCCTTCCCCAGTGACAACACTCTTTCTAGAATGATGCGTTGCTGTAGCGTCCCTTTGTCAGGAACAGGACTGGATCGTGGCAGTGTGGCAAATAAACTTGGTTCTGCCAAGTTAAAAATTCTATATATGTACTCTTACACGTCAATGACGCCACACCTTTCCGATTCGAGAATAATTCCCGGGCTGCGCGATGGATGGGGTACTTCTGGGGAAGGGGGCGGTCTATCCGAGGATGGGTACTTTGTTTGTAGATATCCAGCCCAGACTCTGGCGTGTGAAGCTGTACTGTATTATACCACTATCGTTTGGATGCCAGATTGATCGTTCGCGGTGTGCGATCCCTCGGCTTGTGCCTGGCTGGTGGTGCAGACAGATGGACGGGGGACCGGCAAATGATATCTCAACAGCACCTTGCATGAGCGATGCCGCATGTATGTATGTATGTATGTATGTATGTATGTATGTATGTATGTAGGAGTGAGGGTCCGCCGTCTGCAAAAACGATTGAACAGAACCGTTCCAGATGCAGATAGATGCAGGTGCGTGCTTTTACAGCACAGCACAGCACAGCACAGCACAGCACAGCTTGTGTGTGGTTGCTGATCTGGGCCGTTCGTGAGGGGGAGAGGGGGGAAGTCCGATATCAGCGGTGGCTTGTGGGTTAGATGCCGCGTGTGTGGAACATACATCCAGCAGACGTGTTTAGCCCGCTATCTAGACTAGAGGTGTTGTAGATGTCGCTGCGGGAGTTGTAGGGTCCTATCTGCATGTTTTGTTTGAGCGGTATATTAATAACGGCTGTTGTCTCATGTCAGCGGTATTGAGGCATTTTGGAGAGGTCCCTTGGGGAAACTGGAGGGAACCCCACCTCCACCTCCACCTCCACCTCCTCTCTTCCCTTCGCGTCCGCAGCACCGCGTTCACCGTTGTATAGTGGTGGTGTGTATGTGTGTAGATTATGTATGCAGAGTGGTAAGAGGGTAGATTACTATAGATTATGTGTGGAATATAGTGGGAGAGTGCTTGTTTTCGTGTCAGTACATGGCGGCTTCGTTCTGTTTGGTAAACCGAAGGTAGGTTGAAGCCAGGCCCGCGCCTCGATCCCGTCTATGGCACTACACTACACTTTCTATGGAGAACTACAAAATAGTATGTGAGTACGTATGTGAGTATAGTGGAGAATGTGTATACAGTATCTGTGTATTATACGTACTGTACTGTACTGTACTGTACGTACGTTGTAAATGCGCGTAGCATGCGTGGATGTACTTGTCGGTGAGATCGGTGTGACTCTATGGTACTTCCATCTGTATGTACATTCCATAGCTGTGTTGTGTAATGCTGCTGCATACGCCCCGTCCCAAGGCTGCGTGTGCGGTCCTGTAGTATCTCGTGTTTGAATCCCAGGACTCGCGTCGGTAGGTGCGTCGGGTTCGCTCCTTGGGTCCCGTTGGGTTCTCGGTCGGTGGGCTGATAGATGGATGGATGGATGTCCACCGACACACCTCCAGTTCATGCATGTACTCTCCATACAAGCCAATTCAACGACAGGTTATTTGCCAGCCGATCCGACTTTTTGCCCTTTTTTCAATCCAGCCTGCACCAGCCCTGCACCAGCCTGCACCAGCCTGCACCAGCCTGTACCGTCCTCTACATCCCCGCCAATTCTGTTCCCACTTACACCACCTTCCCACCCATCCCACCAAAATCTCTCCATAACTCTCCATAAAACCCACAACTTCACCACTTAACATACCCTATACTTACTGAATATGAACTCCCTATAATTCGATCCAGTTCTTCTTTCTTTGGTTCTTCCTCCTGAACTACCCAAACATATACCCGCTGTCCATTATCTTGCCACTTTTATTCGGTACGTAACTCGTAACTTGCTCCTCCCATCCCATCATCGATTTTCTTCCCGGCAGTAGGGCTGTACGGAGACCCTGTACTGGTGTAACTGGGTACCTCGAGCTCTTTTTGCCCTATCCACCTTAACTCACCCCTCCCTTCCCTTACCCAAAACTCTGAGCGATTTCCAACTACAAAAATTCACTCTCCACCAACCTCTTCTCTCTAACACAAATCCACACACAACAGAAAATCCGTGAGGAGAGGCTTTTAAACCAACACACTACACGATCGCCTTTGGTCGGAATCAAAGGCACAAATTGATACCACGGATCATATCCCCTCCACGCCAATCGCCCGAGTACCAACCTTCAACACCACACCTCTCCCGACCCCGAGAACCCCTCTGCTGAACGTCCTCGACCAACTTGAGCGGTTTCTTCTTGATCCCCCTCAAACCGACCCCATTCCGTCCCCGACCCTTCAGCTGCCGCATAGGACGGGTTTAGAGGTTCTTCCTCTCGCGGAGGAAGAGTCGAGCAGACCTCGTCAGATCGCTTCGGGATCAGATAGATACAGACCTCCTTAATAAACCTTTTCGGAGCAACTGTACGTTTCTTGCCCCAGATCGAATTGGCCACTTCTTGTCAGTTGCTAACTCTAGCTTACAGAAACACTTCAAAACCTACACCCCTTGGAACTTCTGAGGGTTATGGCACCTTCCGCTGTCACAACTACTGAAACAACATACAACTTTCATACAAAGTTTGATTCAGCCCCTCACCTGGATCTCCATGGCGTGTCTTCTCCAAAGGGTTTAGTGGGCGATGCCCTCAAGACCAGAGTCGAGAACATTGATCACGAGACATGCGAAGCTGGCGAGGAAGATGCCTTCTTCGTCGCTGACCTGGGCGATGTCTACAGGCAGCACATGAGATGGAAATTGAACCTTCCACGCGTCAAGCCGTTCTATGGTACGTTCCATTGCCACTATTAAAAAGGAAATACAGAAGCTAACATCAAACCAGCGGTCAAGTGCAACCCTGACCCCGAAATCGTGCGTCTCCTCGCCGAGCTCGGCACGGGCTTCGACTGTGCCTCCAAAGCCGAGATTGAGCAAATCCTCAAGATGGGCGTCGACCCCTCCCGCATCATCTACGCGCAGCCCTGCAAGACCAAGTCGTACGTGCGCTACGCGGCCGACAGCGGCGTCAAGAAGATGACCTTTGACAACACGGACGAGCTGTACAAGATCAAGCGTTTCTTCCCGGACGCCGAGCTCTTCCTCCGCATCATCACCGACGACGCCTCCAGCCTGTGCCGCTTCAGCATGAAATTCGGCGCCTCCCTCGACACCACCCAGGAGCTCCTCGCCCTCGCCAAGGAGCTCGGTCTCGACGTCGTAGGCGTGAGCTTCCACGTCGGCTCCGGCGCCGGCGACCCGCTCGCCTTCCTCAAGGCCGTGCGCGACGCCCGCACCGTCATGGACCAGGCCGCCTCGCAGGGCTTCTCTCTCAAGACCGTCGATGTCGGCGGTGGGTTCTCAGGCGAGAACTTCGAGGCCATGGCTGCTGTCCTGCGCGAGGCCCTCGACGAGTATATCCCCGCGCACGTCAACGTCATTGCGGAGCCCGGACGCTACTATGTGTCTTCCGCCTTCACGCTCGCGTGCAACATCATCGCGCGCCGCACGGTGACGAACCCCGACACGGCGGAGAACAGCTACATGGTGTACCTCAATGACGGGGTGTACGGCAACTTCTCCTCCATCATGTTCGACCACCAGAACCCGATCGCGCAGATCCTGCGCACCGGCGACCGCTCGCTGCACGGCAGCATCTCGGCCAGCCAGTCGGCGGAGGGCGCGGGGACGGAGTACTCCATCTTCGGCCCGACATGTGATGGGATTGATCACATCACCAAGAGCATCCGCTTTGACCACACTCTGGATGTGGGGGATTGGCTGTACTTTGAGGATATGGGCGCGTATACCAAGTGCTCCGCTACCCGCTTCAACGGCTTCACGGACGCCCATGAGGTTATTTACGTGTCCAGCGAGCCGGGGGCGAAGGCGCTGCTCGGGATGAAATAGGTTGGAGCTCTTTCTTGGGTTTCTGCCAAGGGGGGGAGGGCGAGATAGACTCATGGTTCTCTATCTTTGCTCTGAACACGGAATGTGAGAAGCTGGGGATACAACAATCCTTCAGCTAGGGGGTGGTAAAAAGTTCCTTTCTTTTCGATTCGGATCTGGGGATTAGTTGGGGAAAGACCACGCCGTTTGTTGGGTGGCTTTTTTTGGAATTTTTAGTTGCTCTCTTAGGAGAAGATTTGTTTTTTTTTGTATGAGAGTCCATAGAGAGGCTTTTTCTGGCCATACTTAATAGGATACTTTGTTTATTCTGCAGCTACTTTCCCGTTCGTATTGTGTGTGACCTTGTACGATTGCTAGATTTTTGAATTAGGGGTTGGCGCCGGCCGTGGTACCCGCGTACTTGACTCTTGCATCTGAGACAAGCCATGTTGGATAGACACCCCATTGAGCCCTGGGTCGGTAGTGTCGACTGTCCAAACTCTTCAGAGGGGGTTAACGGGCAGTGGATGGTATCCTCGTCGATACAGCGAGCATGGTAGACGGGGAACTGGTGTAGTTATATAGGGAGTAAGTAGAATAAATTTGGTTTTGGGGATGGGAATATTTAATATATAACCAGGATAAAGAAACGAAAAAATAGCATGAATATAATATTCCATACTCAAGACTACGAATCTGTCACATATGCCGACTTCACACCCACTGCTTCTCCTAGAACCAAGATAGATCACAGTTTAATCTCTTGATTAAGCCAAAGGTGTTCAGAGAGGTAAATTATTATCACAACGATCGATGGTGAAGAGAACAGAGTGCACCCAGGGCGAGCTCGAGTTCGAGCCGAGCAGGCACAGTCAAGAGGGAGGAGAAGAGAAAGGGCTTGCTATGCCAAGGGGTGCATAGGGTGGGAGATTAGACGGATCTATTTCTATTTCCTCAACCTCGCAAAGAGCTCGGAAATTCTCAATTCTCAGCTCAGAGATGGTGTCTGCCTCACTGCCTTGCTGCGGCACGCGATTAATCGTTCGTTTAGCAGTAGTGCGCCTAGTTGGCGCTGACAGTGTCGATCCACGTATAAACGCGGTCGAGCGCGCGACGAGCCAAGCCAGCATCTCCCCACATTACTGCCAGCTGAGGTTGACAATGGCTTCATTTCTTCTCTGTTTGCAGGACGCGCCGACTTGGTATAGCTCCCGTAACCCAATTAACCGTGAGAAAGCGATTTAGACAAATAGTAAGGCGGTATAATGGGGTGTCCGCTTACGACGATCGTAGCTTTCGCAGAACTCGGCCTTCAAAGGGATGAATGAGATGTGGAAAAGTATAAAGTAGGTCGTAATGCCCACAGATAGAAGGGGACAAAAAGTCATCAGTTATACAACCATCCTCCACCCACACAGCGCCCATCTCCAAAAACCCAAACAGCCGCCCTATTCCAAAAAAAAAATGAAGATCACCTCCCTCCTCACAGCCCTCGCCCTCGCTTCCGTCTCGCAGGCCTGGAGCATCAGCTTCTGGGGCCACGGCAACCAGCACGTCTCCGCCTCGGGCCACGAGCGTAACGAATGCACGAACCTGCGCTCCGACTACACGCAGTCCACCGACTCGATCTATTTCAACCCGAAGACGGCGAACTGGGCGGACCCGACGGGGTATACGGCGTATGCGAGGGCGAATTGCAGGGGGAAGGCGTATTATGGGACGAAGGGGTCGCATTATCCGGAGATGAGGATTAGGAGTTATAGGGTTACTAACAATTGAGTGTTGGTGATGTGTTGGTAGGGTGCGGATTCTGCCTGAAGACGTGGTGGCGCTTTTGAAGGGTGTCCGATGTTATCATAAGTCGCACGCAGTGCGAAACAATTGGGGTGGGGGGTTGTGGACATGTAGCATATACCTACTAGACTTTAAATACACGAGTTAGAGTATTCCAATTAAGAGTTAATGATGAAACCAGCAGCCTCATGGGACTAGGCAGTTCACGGCAACGGAATAAATTCGCAGTCTATAGCTTGGGCCCCGGTTTAACTACCTCCTCCACCTTTGCAAACTGGTAGTAATAGTTGAGTGAATCGGGATTCAGCAGCGTTCCAGATGGCGTGATCTTCATCCCAGACACGATCTGCTTCACAGGTAGCTCGACTTTCTTAAGATTAACGGTAGTCTGTTTACAGATTTAGCTTTAGATAACGGAGGGGGCTAGCAGATTGTGCAAGATCTTAGTTTTTGAGTTGACTTACAGGAATGTCAGGCGTTTCAAATACATATTTTGGCACATGCCTCGGCGAGAGTTCCTTCCGTATGGCGGCCTTAATGTCATTAACGAGCTTCTGCGTAAAACTTTCACCCAACCTCATCATGCAAAACAACATGACCGTCTCATCACTGTCTGTTTGCCTTCGTTGGCCCACGCAGATGCTGTCAGCGACTTGAGGGAAGCGGTTCTCTAGTACAGAGTAGATCTCCGCCGAGCCAAACCTTACTCCGGACGGATTGAGGACGCCGTCCGCACGCCCAAGAAACATCAACTGCTTTGTCTCAGGGTGGATCATGACAAAATCACCGTGCGTCCAGACGTTATCATACTTTGCGAAATAGGCGCCAAAGTAGCGTTTGCTCTGGGTATCATCCCAGAAACTGACTGGCATGTTGGGAAACGCGACTGTGGCGACAAGCTCACCAGGGGTGCCTTGAGAGACGGGTTTTCCCTTCACACCTGGCCCTCCCTCTATGAGAGAATCGTACACCTCGACTGGTATGCCGAGAGACATACCTTGCGTACCGCCAACGTAGACTGGATCAAGTGGATTCATGGTTCCAAAACAGCCAGCCTGAAGCAGTGTCAGTGTTCATATCAAACAATAATAATGACTTCAACACTCACGATATCTGTTCCTCCAGAAATGTTGCCAAGATGTACTTTCGGTGGAAAGGCAACGTCATAAAACCACTCGAATAGCTTATCACTAAGCACCATCCCAGTGCTTTGGACTATGCGCAACTTTGAGAGATCTGCAACCTCTCTTGGGGAAATCCCATTTTTTTGGAGCTCGCCCATCCAGCGCGGGCTCGTCCCGAGCGTTGTAACTTGCTGCTCTTCCAAGATCCTGATGAATGTCGTGAGGTCGGGCTGTAAAGGTGAGCCATCGTAAATAACGACTCGTGCTCCTGTAAATAGCCCCATGACGGACATAAGGTACATGATCCACCCGGTTGTTGTATATTGCAGCGCAACGGTGTCTGCAGTCATCTCGTTATGGAGGATGTTTTCTTTTGCTCCAGAGAGCAGCGCTCCACCATGCGAATGGACAATGCACTTTGGAAGACCTGTGGTACCAGAAGAGTACCCTATCATAAAGGGGTCCCTAAACGCAGTTTTCTCAAAGAATGGCTGCTGTTGCGCCCTGCCCTTGAGGCTAAACTCTCGTAAGGTCGTCGACTTGGGAATAGCTGAGACGTCTGCGGGCGTCTTAAACCTCGGCATCGAAACCACACCAGCAAAGCCATTAACCTCCTTCATTGCGTTTACAATTTCCGCCATCTTTGGTCTCAGATCTGTTCTTTTCCCATTGTATATAGCCCAATCGTCCATAAACAGACACTAGTACAGTTAGCCTCTATAACGGTACTGGGGGAATACTGTACAACCGTCGGTTTTATCTGAAGCAGACGATCTAAAATTCCTTGGACCCCCATATCCGTAGAACTGCTGCTGAAAATGCATCCTAGGGCCGTTGTTGCCAAAAACACCTTGAGTGTGTCTAGAGAGTGGCTTGCGACGATTGCTATCCGATCGCCTTTCTTGACGCCATGGGCTCTCATCGCACTAATTAACACAGCCACCTCGGATCGAAGTCGGCCCCAAGTAACATCTTCTATTTCTGTATTTCCTTCCCGAATTTGTGTCACTGCGATTTTGCTGTCCTCTTTATCTTTAGTCCCTCTACTAGAAGGACAATTGCCTGCACTCCGAGTATACAGTAGGTTTTCGGCAACGTTGACGTATAGACCTTGGAACCAGCTTGGTATAGAATCAATGCGGGCGTTCTCATCGACAACTTCCACGTAAGATCCGCTATAAATAAGATTCACAAAGTGAAGGCACTGTTCCCAGAATTTAGAGCGTTCATTGACAGAGTAGTCCTGTAGCTCTTGGAAATTCTATAAATTATGCTCAGCATGACTCAGGTTAAGTATCCATGACAGAACAGACCTTTAGTTTCAAACCTTGCTTCTTGTTTACCTCTTCCATAAACGAATACATGGCTGTGCTTTGCGGATTGGGATGCCTCCAGAGCATCCGAGGCGAATTATTAGAATCCATGATTTTAGCTATGACTTCCGTGAAACAGTAGTGAGCAATTTATGTAGGGCTTGTCTGTATCTCAATTGGAGAATAGGAAAGACGTGAAGCAGCGACTTATGTAGTTATAACTGTCGCGCTAACAAGTTGTGAATGCGGGGGGTTTGTGGGGACCCCAGATCAAGATGCACCGAGACTCGGGTCGGCTCTCGGCTCGTTGGTTGAAAGCCGAGTCTCGCTGGCCGAAGAGCCTTGATTAGTATCGTAGCTACGAGGCGGAAATTATCGGATAGTAAAAGCCACGAGATAGTTGTATTCCACGCTTTCCTGAGTTAACATTGTTGTATTTCATGCCTGTGGCGTCTGTTCTTGCCGCCCCGAAGCCACTGTTAGTAGACCTTTAATTACAGCCTTGTCGGAAATTATATGAATGAATACCCCCTTGTTTCCTGGGTCGCAACGAGCAGTGATATCTCCCAACTGTCGAGATACGCCTGAATAATCCTGCTTTGTATATACTCCAGGGTTCTTTGTATGATTTTATTAATGAGAACTGAGAACATATACGCTTTAAGCCCATTGTATTTGAATCTTCAAATATATGACTTGACGCATGGGATGGATGATCAAAAGCGCCAAGTATTGCCAAATATTGCTAAATATTGCCAAGTAGCTACGCCCTTTTCTAAAAGTGGTGTTGCTAGACGACTCTCATTGCGTGGGCGCCATTCGTACGACACAACTCTGCCGTGTACGCATTTGATAGTTTTAATGATATCCTATCGTATTCACTTCTCCTCGCCAGCCACCTTTCACATGGCCCAATAAAAGGACAGGCCTTCTCCCTACAACTGTTCTACCTAGTGCCGGCAGTGCACCAGCCTGGCAGTGTATTAATATGAACAAATCTTATTAGAACCATGTTAAGGAGTCTATATAAACCAGGCTGAGGAGCCTACTCAGCAGCGGAGTTTAAATATCAAGCTTAAATACTTGTTAAATGGAATGAATGCACTTTTTGAATGCTACTGAGAACTCGCACTTGGAAACTGGGCAAACACCTTCTCTAAAAGATTGTCGACGACTCGATTAGCAGTAGAGCCTCGCAAGGTTTGAATTGTGTTACTAGAAATGGTGGCGAGCGTTACCCCTACGTAAGTTTGACTGAGACACTTGTTCTGTCATTTTGCTACCTTATGCTGACTTGGACAGTCATGGCCATGGACAAGCTCAAGGAGAGCTGGCAAATTCACATGAGCTCGAGCATTTAGACGTTACCTCATCAGGCGCCGTTAGCTCAAATGTTCACAGCAACAACAGCAACCAACCAACGCCAACCAATACTCAGCCTCAAAATGCCTCTAATGCAGCCAATATCCAGCCTCAAAATGCATCCAATGCAGTCGATGCTCAGCCTCAAAATGCCCCTAATGCAGTCCCTGGGCAAGCCCAACTGAACGGAGTTGGCGGGAACCAAGGCCCTCCAGCTGTTGAAGCTAGACCTAATAAAAATATTCAGTCTTTCCAGGACGGTTCTCAAGATTTCAGGACTCGCTACCCTTGCGTTAGTTCCTATGGTTGTTTTTATGTCCGTGTTCGTTGGAATACTACGATCCAACACTGTTCACCAGAGAACTCGAGATGTTCTGGTACGCTTCCAAGCCACGCGACTGCTAATTCCTCTCCAACTCGCCGCTATTGTCGCACCCTTCACAATCGGGATTTTGATGAAGCTCTGGGCCTACCATGTTGGGAGGCAATATGCGGAAATTCGACAAGGAGATCCCAGCGCTCTACCTCACCAATCTCTGTCGCAGCGTGCGATGTTGATAGAATACCTATTCTTCCCAGGGGGGTTAACGACCATACGATCTTTGGGATACGCTTTGACACCACTGCGGGATGGACGCTTTCGCGATTCAAGAATAGCGAGGCTTTTCCCTAGAGACGGAAGATCTAATATGATACCGATTCTTCCGGGTGTGATCGGTGTTCTCTGGTTTAGCGCATTTTTCTGCTTTGGTCTTTCACTCTTGGTCACTGTGATCCAGGGAGTGGCATCCCAGGAGAATTACGAGCAAGTTACTATAATACGAGGGAAGCTGGAATCATTTGGAAGAGAACTTCCCCCAAAATGTGCTATAACCTACACTCATGAGATTAATGGCATAGAACTGGTGTCTGCTTGTTCTTTAAAGCCAGGGCCTGGCGGTTGGATCCAAGCGGAACCGGCAGAGACATCAAAGTCACTAAATAATGAATCTAGCGTTAATTCCATTTTATGGGACAGTCAGGTGAGTTGGTTATCAACCTAGATGGGCTATTATCAAACTAACACAAATCTTTCGGGTAGAACGAAATCGCATTTTTAGCACCGCCAGTCGTCAACAGATCCATGGATTTTAAAGCTGCTACAATTGGCATAAGTAGTTCTTGCACGCCAAAGAACAACGCTTGTGGGTTGCATAGTGATACTTCCAACACAATTGCGAACCAAACGTGCCCCGGACTCGACTTTCGAGATTATAACAAGCCAACTTCATCGTTAAGTCTATCTCAAGCTGCTGCTAGTGCGATTAATTTCACCGGTCCAGGCGTCGAAAACCCCTTCCACTACTGGATTTGGGTAAATGTCCAAGCTGATCCTAGCTCTTCACTTCCTAATGACGATGAAGTACTGGCTTTGGACAGCTCGGTCTCCATACTCCTCGACTGCGAGATTACCATCGTCAACTACACATACTCCTTCACCAACTGCACTCTCACGCCAAACAGTCGCTCATCTTCTGGCTTTACTGCGCCTACCAACACTACACTAGTTGACAATCCGACAGCAGAGGTCTTCATCGACCCGCTAACTATGACCTTCGGCGTGCGCGAGATCTATGAGCGCCTCCGCGGCTACATTGCAAGCCTCTCCAGCGCAGCTGCCATTGCTGACGTGACAGGCAGGTCTGTTAGTGAGACAGCGCTGGGATATGCGGCTGGCATGTTCGTGAAGACGGAGGCGTTGGAGCAGAGTACGAGGGAGGATATGCTCGTCACGCGGCTGCCGGTTGCGCTGGTGGTACTGTGTAGTTTATTTGGGTTCATAATTGCAATAGAGGGCCTAGTATTGGCTGTGCTAGCTGTAGTGGACGTGGTAGCTAAGAACGAGGCAGTGGAGGAAATAAATAGGATGAAGCTAAAGGCGCTTGTTGGGAGGACCTAATAGAGCTTGAAGAAGAATGGTCGGTGGTTCGAGTATGGAAATGGATGCAAGGTCGAAAATCTTTAATAATAGTCGTTGGGGAGTGATTCGCTGCCCATCCCATCTTACTCGAATTTCCAAGTGTCACTCGAGATATTCCACAGTTCGTTCCTTTGCAACAATGCATCGGTTTGGGGTTTGTGAGTTGCGCTTTTGTTAAGGTGGCATACCTTCTTACATCCCTGAACTCCAATCCATAAGAATGGTCCTAGCCGAGTGAGAGAAGGAAAGGGGAGTCATAATCAGATGACAACTCTTCGCTTTCGGCGTCGGACTTCGTTGACGAGTCGTCGCTGTCCAATTCCTCAATCCGTTCTCTGGGCTCTCTGGCCTCTTCAAGAGCCTCCTCTACTTCTTCTGGGGAAAGACTCCAACAATCGCCGCAGAGGAGGTCGTATTTGGCTCGCCAGCCCAGGTAGCAAATTTCATCCTCTAACCGTTCTGGATTTGCTGCCCATTTAATCCCAGCTAGCCTTATTTCCCAACAAGGATACCTGAAGGAGCTGAGAAGTTCCAGTGATAACCCCTCGAACATAGACGTCGTACACAATTGACATCTAGACTGTTCATAAGGATCAACATCCATAGTAAACAAGATTCGAAGTGAACTTTTATCCCACCCCTCCTCTGCCACCACACCAGCGGACATTTCATCTTCCAAAAATTGTTCAAGATTTTCCACAGATTCTTCTATAAAATCCGCCCACTTATCGAATGACGCTGGACTGTTGATTGAGAGCGATGTAGGAGTATGTGGTTGACGAAAGCTGTAATGTTTAGAGATGATATGAAGACTTCCACCTTTGCTTATAAATGTGTGCAAAATTGTTTCTGAAAATTGTTCGAATTGAACATAACTGTGACAAAGAGAGCGTGTGTCGCATGGAGATATATTCAGTCCTGTAATAATAGAAGGCCCTAGGTTCAGAATAGAATCAAGTAGCTCATCTAGATAATCAGTTTCAAAGATCATTACAATGTCTATTACCTCGCTCCAAAAGCCTGGAAATACAATATCCGCATTATGTGCTGAAGCAACAGCGAGCGCAGATGCAGTGTCTAGATACCTCTCACTTACGCCACTGCTACTAAAAGTATTGCAATGGGATTCGATCATGGAAAACATAAGATATATTCCTCCATCTTGGGAATTATCGTCTGAGAGATCAATTTCAGGTGTAAAAAGACGGAATGTGTTGATAAACCGCTTAGAGTCCAGTATCGTAGTATTAACAACTGCGTGAATAGGAGACCTATTCAACAAGTCAACAAGATAGTAATATTAGGCTTCTAGTAGTAAAGGTTGTTACATACCAATCGTGCCGTTCATTCAGAAATAATCCCATGGCATTACTTGATGCACCGGCTTTTAGTAAAAAGTCGCACAGCTCTACGTCGTGATTTTGTGCTGCCATCTCGAAGCATGTTATTATGGAGATATTCGTACACCCAACTTTTTTTAAAACTTACATGCAAGGGGGTCCAGCCACGAGAATCTGTGTCCCATGGCGTGGCCGCTCGGTCCGAGAAGAGTTTTTTAACAGCTTCAATGTCTCCTATTGTGCAGAGGTCAAAAATAATAGCATCGTCAGGTACTGCGTAAGACTTGAGAAATATCGGCCGCCATTCTTGAGAGGTTTGCGTTATCATAGCATTGATGTGATAATGGAAACCCATTTTTATGAGCCATTGGCTTGGATGGACTCGAATTGTTGTGAAATGCTCGTATTGCACGTTGTCGTCATCCTCGTCACTTCCTTCCGGAATAAGTGCATCTGTCTGAGAAGAGATATGAAATGTACCAAAAATGGTGCTGGTAGTACTTGTTTGGTATCTGTCACAAACTCTTGTCCGTTGAGAAACTTGGCGGCGTTTAGTTGTAGAACGTCGTGTCAAGGGCGTAGGTTGGTCATTGGCCTCGCTCATTGTAACACTTGACATTTGTTTAAAGGCCTGCTTGAGACCAAATTCAACCCCGTGTCGGTACACCGGATTGGAACCGTCAGACATCATTTGATGGACAGCAGTGATTATTTCCGACTTGTGGTTGATAAGATCATCCGGCATCTTGGATAAGGTCGCCACAGTTTGGGTCATCTGGCGTACTTGAGTCTGTTGCAGTTGAAGGGTTTCTAGTTTCTTGTCGAGTGCGTGATTCTGGGCAGTATAGGATGCATGGCTAATACAATTTAGTAGCGATGAAATAGTGCTGTATACAGAAGACTAACCTCGCCATAGTCAGTGCAAGATGCAATGTGGACATCGTATCTTTTAAACATGATTTGAACTCGCAGACTTTCTCTTTCTTGAACGCAGCTTTCAAACTAGCCCATGTTCGAGTACGTCGACTTTCAGCCTTGAAGCCAGGAACAATATCGCCCACAATTTTATGAAGCGACGCAACTTGCCCTTCACAATTCTTCAAGACATCGCAAAGACATGGGTCAGATAAATCCGCTTCACGATCGATCCTCTCAAGAACCGTAGATAGCAATCGCAGATCTGTCTGAATTGCACCGAAATGTGCTGGTGCGCCTTTGACAGACTTCCAGAAGTCGTAGAGTTTCTTAACATTTTCTGCGAGTTGGATAGCGAGAGAGGCGACGGCAAAGCCGCTGGCAACTCCTGATAGCCCGTCCATGATAAGAAATTATCTGGGGTCGGAATGAGTTAACTGAAGAGAAAGAGAGGTCGTTCCTCAAGACCTCCAAGATGTTAGCTGTTTAGCCCGAAGGCGCGGCCTTGAGCTACCAGCCGAAAACAACAGAGACCATCCACCTATATATGTACTCGTACGTATATGTACGTGCAGATTATGTCTGTATGCACAGCCACCATCACGTTGGCTCAGGGTGGATGGTGGTGCTGCCCAATATGTAGCCAATGTAACAAGGCTGAACTCTGAGCTCTTCAGCTCTTTAGGGTTTCGGGGGTTCCCTCGAGCTCTACCATACGTAGGCCCGTAGATAGTGCAGTGCTTCAATCGTTCTGCCCATTCAATTTACTGTATTTACTGCTAGGCCTTTCTGTTCCAGTGCTCCAAGAGGCTGATAAAGGTAGTCGGGGATTCTCATACTATTTGGCTGTGTACCTCCGTACCCTGCAATTACTCCACCGAGGATACGCAAATCCGTAACCAAACAGCTGAAATAGTAGCTCCAACACCACAACCTTGCGTAAAGTTATAATCACACCACCACCAAATAATAATATAGACACTAATATTCAAACCCCCAAAGTCCCCCCCAGGAACATCAGGCGCCACAATCCAGACCTCCTCTCGGTGGTCGTGGCGAACTGATCTCCACCAGGGCCCGAGATTAGCGAGGTACGCACCCTGCATTACTCGCGCTATCGCGCCAAACCAACCAATCAACCGCCGTACCGGCCCCGTAGTCAGGGAAAGAGAAGAAGGAAAGACCCCCAGGTTTGTGGAGTAAATAAGGACTGGAATTTCGCATCCCGTCTTCCCTCCCACCCTGCCCACCGCGCCCGTCCACCCGTTTTTGAGGATTCGTCTTCGTCGCCCTCGTTCATTCAATCGCTGAGAATTGAATTTCTCGATCCCCTCAAAAATGTCCCACGCTATGGGTCCTGTTAGCCACGGCGGCTCCCTTGGAGGAAGAGGTTCGTCGCAATGCGCCCAGTGCACCCATTGTCGCAAACCCCACCACTAACCCCCTGCGCAGCCTTCAACCGCGCCCGCGAAGACGACGCGGAAGTCGAATATGACCGCCTCCGCGACCTCGCGCGCGCGGAAGCCTCCAAGCGCTCCGCCTGCTTCGCGCGCTCCAAGGACGCCTACTCCTCTGGCGACGGCGCAGCCGCCAAGTCCCTTTCCGAAGAAGGCAAAGCACACGCCGCCAAGATGGCTGCGTACAATAAACAAGCCTCTGAGTTCATCTTCCGCGAGAACAACGCCGATTGTCCCGCTGATACGATAGATCTGCACGGGCAGTTTGTGGAAGAGGCGGAGGATATTGTGGAGGAGCGGATTAAGTACGCGAGGAGCACGGGACAGACGCATCTCCATGTTATTGTGGGGAAGGGAAATCATTCACCGGGGCATATCCAGAAGATCAAGCCGAGGGTCGAGAAGGTGTGCCAGGAGTTGGGGCTGCAGTACAATACCGAGCCCAATGAGGGCGTGCTGTATGTGAATCTCCAGGGAGGTGCGCCGGTCAGGCCGCCGCAGCAGGGTGGAGGGGGACAAGGCGCATACCCGGGTGGTGGGCAGCAGCATGGTGGGCAACAGCATGGTGGACAACAGCAGCATGGAGGCCAAGGACAGCAGCAGCAAGGCGGCCAGGACGAGATCGAGAAGCTGGCTCTCAAGATGCTGCCAAAGGTTCTCCGCAAGTTGGAGAAGGCATGCTGTGTTATGATGTAAATGTGGGGTCTGTTATTCGCAGACGCTGGGGTTGGATGGAGTTGGATGGGGGAGGATCTTTCGGTTTTTTGTTTGTATATGTTTGGTCTGGGAACTGGATAAGAAGTTTCTCAGAACGTCGATCTCCTATGATATACCCTGTACACATCAGACGTAATTGAACGAGTTACCGATGCGAGGGGCGGATTTGTTTGGTGAAGACTTGGACCGTGGTTTTATCCGTGGAAGTCTTTGGTTTAGTTCATCATAAATAGAATTGTCATGCAAGAATACATGAGATTTCAGTCGTCCATTCTGTTGTCCATAAATCTAAAATTGATGGTAGACCTCACTTATCTCGCCATCAAATTCTTATCAGCCAAGCAAACCACGCAAACACCAAATTTCACCCCACAACCCCACCAAAGATCACCACCACCACCACGCATCCCAATATCCTCACACACAACCCCAAAGCCCTCACCATGCCTGTACGTTCCCCTCCCACCCCTCAAGTGAGCCCAACTAACCCCCCCTCCAGCTAATAATAATCACCGGCTACCCCTCCTCCGGCAAAACCCACCGCGCCACCCAACTAGCCACCTACTTCTCCTCCCTCCCCTCCCCACCCCGCATCCACCACATCACCGACACGTCCCTCTCCATCCCGCACACAGTCTACGACCTCTCCGCCGCCGGCGCACACGAGCGCTCCGCCAATGCCTCCGAAAAGGATGCTCGCGCCCGCGTCTACGCAGAGGTGAAACGACATCTCAGCCCCAACGACCTTGTGATCTGCGATGCGGCTGGGGGGAACTATATCAAGGGCTGGCGGTACCAGCTGTTCTGCGAAGCGAAAGCGCTGCGGACGCCATGCTGCGTAGTGCATGTCGGGACACCTGTGGATGTTGCGAAGGGGGTGAATGAGGAGAGGCTTGCGGCGCGGGAACGGGGGGAGGAAGGAGCAGGGGAGCCGTACGAGCGCGAGACGTGGGAGAATCTGGTGTTTAGGTATGAAGAGCCTAATGGTATGGTTAGGTGGGATAGCCCCCTCTTCACAGTCGGGTGGGAGGATGCAGAGGTAGATTATGAGGGGGTTAAGGAGGCGATTTTGGGCGGGGGGGTGGTGAGGCCGAATGCGGCGACGGTGGCGACGAAGCATGTGGAGGAGGGGTATTTGTACCGACTTGATCGCGAGACGCAGGCTGTTGTGGGGAAGATTTTGGAGTGGGTGAAGGATCATGAGGGGGAGGAGGGGGGAGTTATTGATATGGAGGAGGAGGCGCAGAGGAAGGTGAGGCTCGCTGGGAAGAAGGGCCGGAGGGATGATGATGAGGCAGAGGAGGGTGGGGGGCTGGAATTGGCGCTTCCGCAGGTTAAGTTGGGGGTGCCGGTGCTGCAGAGGTTGAGGAGGCAGTATATCCAGCTACAACGGCTTGAACCGAGCGGTGCGGGGAGGGTCAGAGAGGGCTTTATTGGGTTTTTGAATGCGGCTTTCGAGGAGATGTAGACGCGGTGGAGAATTTGGAAAATGGCGCGGGCTGGATAAAAGGATGGATTATGGGATAGAAAGAGATACCCGAGGCGTTTAGATGTGTTGTACGTTGGCGAATATTACCAACTTACCCTTTGAAAGCTATTGATGGAATACAAACGGCACGCTGCGTTGGAACCAGCACATTCACCCATTAAATATTGAAGCCATATTGTAAAAACACACGAATAGTAATGCAATCTATCTAAAATATCAAAACAAATACAAAAACATTTCTCCAAATTTCAGCTCCGTCCATCTCATCCATCCTCCATCTCCCTCTAACCCAACTAACTAACTATAAGCAACGAACGGCTTTTAAGTCACGAGCACCTCTCCACACGAATCGGCTCGGCGCGCTCTGTCGTATTCTGGTTCCACGTTCATCCTTGGGCATACTCTATAATCCTGACAATGCAGTAAAAGTAGAATCCTCTTGGCTGACTTCCTAATTCTCCTTGATCCGGGGTATAATTGTCCTCCCACGAGCAGACTGGCACTGACTCGTGGAATTTGGGTTTCTCTCCAGGGCTGTACCGTGTATCCTTGGGCATCCAATGGTCTTTTGTAGGTTCTAGAACTGTTCTGTGCATGACTGGTAACATGACTGTAGATAGATAGGGAACAAGGCAGATCATCTCCTGGCTGGCAATATCCATGCAAGGTCAAGAAAATCCTGCGGTCTGGCTCCGCTATTTACTGTAGTCTTTTGGTCTGTTGAACGAAGCATGGGTTAGAGAATGAACCGCACCGGGTATAAGGTTATATAAACATACCATTACGTGCATCCTGGATCGTTTGTTGTTCAACCTGTGGGGCTGTTGGTCCTGGCGATCTTTTGAGAAGTGGCTGCCATCTCCTTGAGGAAATTATTGGCTCGGCGGAGCTTAGCCAGTGCCTCTGGATCACTAGGGTCATTGAGGAGTTCCATGGCAGACAGAAGCTGGCGACGGTGTTCACGGAACTGGTCCTCTGGGCTGGGTTCACTCTTCACTGGTTGTGGCGCTGGCATATCCTTGGGAGGGGAGCTGGCAGAAGTCTTCTTCCTCATCTTACCATCAACAGAGCTGGTCTTGCGCTTGCGCGGCACTCTGGTGGGTTGGTCCGAGTCGGTTGGCTCAGGTACAGTATTATGTACTCTCTTCATGTGGTCACGAAGGTTCCAATGACGGGGAAATCCATTTCCAGGGATGGCTCGGTCACAGTTCTCTGCGGTGCAGAGGAATGGCTTTTCGCCGTGTCCGTGCATGGCATGGGCCTCACGCTCATGGCGAAGAAGGCAGGCGGTTGACGAGAAGCGGGTTTCTCCACAGGATTGGACCTTGCACCGGTAGGGCTTCAGGTGGGAATCGACACATTTGCTACGATAGTTGTATTAGTAGAGAACAAGCATAGGAGCGTTAAAATAAAGTCGTACTCGTAGTTGCACTTCAGCTTTTCGGGCTTGTGGTTGCAAGGAGGGTTCATAGATTCCCATGGGCAGTGGTATAATCTATCCGGGCCAAGGACGGCAGAGTGGTAATAAGGGTGATCCCGGGCAACATTGTCCATTTCGGATGTTTCGCCATTGCGGCGACCTCGGTCACTGAAGCGATCTTCGAGAAACTCCAAAGGTTCGGCGCCAAATTTGAGGTAGGAATCCTCGTCGATCCTGTTGTTGGGCACCATGGATTTCCTGGAGCTCCTAATGGCGGGGAATGTGTTAAGAGTTGAACGCAAGGCACGGGGCAAGGGGTGAACGAACCTGGGAGACTGGCCACTAAAGGCTGGCAGGGCATCGAGCGCGCTGCTTCTCCTGGACATGGGAATCGACAGGCCAGAAACGGAATATGTGGGCGATGAAACCTTTGGGCCGGTTGGGTCACCCGACATCCAGGAAAACTCCGGGTGATAATCTCCAGTGTGGACTCCGGAAGTCACCACGGAATGTGGCATAATCTCTGATCCTGTGGTATAGATGCTCTCGTCCGTTCCCATGGCAAACATGTGTGGAGATCCATTGGCAATAGGGACCATGTGGCTTGGCGACCGGGGAACACCATTACTTAAGCCAGTGTGGAAGGCTCCAGTTCTGGGTACGGTATCCTCTTCGTCCAGAAACGACTGTAACTCACTGAATTCATGTTTCACAAAGTTTGTGTTGTCTGTATAAAGACCAGTATCTGATAGGCTCGAAGAGCAATCAAGAGTGTCCAAGTGGTCTGAGGATACAGAGTAGGAAGAGCCCAGTGTGCCGGGATGGTCACTTGCGGAAGTAAGGTCTGTGTTAGATACCATGGTTTCCAAGGAAGTTTTTGAGTATAGCGGCGCCACATCGTCCATCGAGTAAGGGGGGGTCTGGTTCCACTGGGGCGAAATGTTGCCGTAGAAATGGCTGTCATCTAATCCTGGAGGAGTTCCATTTTGGGACGCACGATTCCTAACACCAGATTGTGGATTCTGGTGGTATCCTTTGGGGAGTCCGGGCTGGGCATGTGGGGCGTGGAAGTTCTGTGAGCCTCCAACTGTCTGGGGTAACCATAGGGGTTCACTGTATTGATCTCTCAACGGAACATCCATATACCTGGCCGATCCGTCGTCGGTTTGGTCTTGCAGTCTGTGTCTGGCCATCATATCAGGCAAAAATGAAGTCGCAACAAGAGTAGTCATGTCCTATGGTGCGAGTTATTGGCGGACCTCTGGTTTGTTTGGTGCTGGTATCCCTGGCTGTAGTCACGAAGAACAAAATGGAATTCCGGGTGGTTATAACAGAGGCAGATGTGTCGTCCGTGGTATATGGGTCCGGCTAAGTGTCGTGATGTCCAGATGGGAATAATCGGTACAAAGGCCGAGTGGGTATAGTATAGAATGGATGAATACTTTCCAAATGGTGAGAATGTAGTGATGTTTCGTAGGAAAAGGACGGAGGGGGAAGAAAATGGGGAGTGCGCGACTTATGATGTGGGAAGTCGACTTTTCGGTTGTGAGCTCGGCGTAATGTGAGACAAAGGTGGACGTGCGCTTTAATGAAGTGTGGGAATGCGTTGTCCAACTTACCGCAGGGTTCCCAAACTCTCACCTTACTCGCTCGAATTAGCCACGAATCAGGAAGGCTAAGCCGGAGCTCATTCGTTTCCCCAATTGTGATGTGAAATGGAGTGCATGAGCAGCATACTGATGTCCATTCAGAAGGCAGATGTGTTGGTTTCAGCGCGGTCGACATTCTGCGACCAGTGAAGTTCGGTGACTTGAGGACAGGCTACTGCTGGCATTGCATGGAGATGGTCAGCCAGTAGTGCCGAATATCAGCCAACCAGTTTGAAATAGCAGGTGCAAGGCGGTCTTCTCTGGTCAATCGCGCTCGACGCCAACCCGCTACTGCACTGGGAAAATGGCGCGCGCATTTGTGGAAGAGTAAGAGTTCTCGCATATGATTGATTATTGCTTGGTAAATGACCATATTACGCATATGTCCTGTCTGGATATACGCATAGACGCCCATATACGTGTCTTGGAAATGTTTCGTTTCAGTGGAACAGAGACAAAAACCCAGGAAAGGGAATCCTTCCGAAATGATGGGTTCTCCCGTCCGCCCGCTCTCCCGCGAAGATCCGTTCCGCGCGGATCCGTGATTCGTACGGGACATGTACTTTTAGTGGGCCTGAACCCTGGTGAAGGGTACAAGGGCAACAGGAATAAGAGTCAACTTTCCTTCTGTGCTCCACTTGTGCTCCGCTCTCTGCCAACCACAAGAAATTTGAAAAGGCGGTCTGGGCAGTGAAACCAGTGACAGCAGCGAAACAATTACAATTGTGCCCACAACTTCACACCGGCTGGGAGACCTGTCGCCAATGGAAACAATATGAGGCTATGCCGTGTCTGATCGCCTCTTGTCAGCAATAATACTTCGCAAAAGGCTGCCATGGTACCATCAAGTGGCCACCACCCCCTCTTTTCTTGTTCCTTGATTGAGGGCAATTGGCCGCGGTTGATGCGGCCCGTGTCGTGAAAGTGCTTCGGAGCCTTTGCCAACCTCCAATGGAGAGGGCCTTTTCAGCTCGTGGGTTGAAGGGGTGCCTCGCACACGTCGACAGAGTTCCATATTGATCCATCCGCATGAACAGGCTCGGTGGTAACTCTTTTCAAACTTGTATCCTGCGGCTTGGTCCGTTGGTTGTCAGCATGCTGGCGTCTGTATGTGGGTGGGGAAGGTGAAGAACCATCCGACTGGACAAGGCTTGGCATGAATGCGTCGTGTGCTCCAGCTTTTGAGCTTTCGTGCTTTCGTGGCGGCTCAGGCGGGCTGAGACCTTGAGCCTCGTCGGATGCACCTTACTAACTGGGCTCAACACTGCCTTCACGAAGGCTCATCGTGCGTTGTTGTCGAGTTCGAGTCAGTCCTGTTGACATTGTTTGTGATGAGAGACGAGTGTTATGCTTATGGTGACGATAATACTATAGCTTATCCTGGCTGTTATAACGCACTTGTATCTTAACCACGAGTCAGTAAGTACCGGCAGTTAATGGGGAGAGGGACGGAGCGAAGGCTGTGGAGGTGTTGTCTCGTGAGTATGGGAGGACAGAGCGACTGCAAAATCATCTTAAAAAGTCATCTTGAAGTTTATGAGGTATGACATAGCTGGATCAAACCTTTGACTGAATACCATGAGTTTATTATGACAGGACCTCAATCCCCACTTTTGTCAGGGCCAAAAATGAAACCAAAAGAGGCAACATGCTTTTGTGGAGGATGTGCCACGTGACCAAACCTAAATATTTTGAGCCACAGCGCTCCAGCCACAACCAACCCCAATAAGCCACATATGATGACAGCATAACTAACATGTCGACAACGCCTGTAGTTCCTGAGAAGAGATAAACACTATGGCGCGGCTTTCCACCCCAGGAGCAAGAGCTCCAGATCATACGTCCTTAAATCTAACCCGTTTAATATCGCGGCTTCAAAATACTCTACTAGAACCAGATGCGGAGACGTCACATCGTTTGCGAGCCTCGGCGTTCGAGAGGCGCAAGGTTGAAGCTGTAAGCTACCGTGGCGGCAGAATACTTCTTGGGCATGCTAATAATATCCTCTGTAGAATCTAGAATATGCTAAGACGTTGCTGCTGCGCCTGGGCCAGGAAAGCCCCAATGTAAAACCACAACCAAACAAGCAAGATGCCCAGAACGATCTCCAGACAAAAAAACAGCAGTTGGATGCACTCGACGCAAGGCTACACGAGCTAAACGCAGTATGATGCCCCAGTTCACCCCTCCAACATATCTCCATTTGACAGAGCAAGGCTAACACTTCGTCCATGTAGGCTGGCCAAGAATACGACGACAATGCCTCCTCGGAAGGAGAAGACCTCCTGGGCGAAGACACCCCATCCGAGTCTGTAGGCGACAGCCACACACCTGCCGCTGGCGACACAACTGATGACGATGACGCCGATTACCAGCAGATTCTCTCTGAACGCCGAGCCGCTGCCCAAGCAACCCAAACCGCATCTCAACCGCAGAACGCTCGCGACGAGCTATTCCCATCATCACTACGCGCACGACACGGGGATGCCTCTGCTGGCGTCGATACTGCCAAAACAACCTCCTCCTCCACCTCCGCCCCCATTACAGAATCCCTCATGAAGCACCACCGCGCCGAGCAGGAAGAGCTCACCACCTCTCTCTTGTCCATGGCGCAGGCGCTAAAGGCCTCGTCACAGTCGTTTTCTCAAACATTGGAATCGGAGAAAGAGACGGTGGATCGGGCAGGCGAGGGATTGGACAGGAACGTGACTGGGATGGAGGCTGCGAGCAAGCGGATGGGATATCTACGGCAGATGAGCGAGGGGAAGGGGTGGTGGGGGCGGATGATGCTTTACGCTTGGATTTTTGGACTAATGTTTGCGGCTTTCTTTATAGTTGCATTTATGCCAAAACTAAGGTTTTAGATACCCGGGTTGCGGTTATACTCGTGTCAATGATGGTTAGGCGTTCAGGGGCTAGAAACGGTTGGGTGGAGGTTATGTAAGAGATGGACTTCTTCATTTGTAGCTGTACGGTCCGCAACTGTATAACATTATTTCGGACAAATAAATGAATTAGCAACATGAAAACTGCTGATACCTATAACTGAGAACATATCGATAGAAAGCGCAATTTAGTCCCCATAAATATTGGTCTCTGCTGAATAATCACATTTCTTGGTCTAACTTAGTGTCCTGCGAGCACAACGTCTTATCTCCAAAGTCCGCGTTTGTCAGGACGATCAAGCAAGTATATTTATTTAGCACGGGCTTTGTAATTACTATTATTCCTATAAGTAAGTTTGATTTTCTCAATATCATCAGATTCAACCGTCAGGCTATATCTAGCCCATCTCAGCACACATTTGGCCCATTCCATCATGTCTTCTATCTTGGTTCTTGGTGCTGGCGAGCTTGGCACCGAAGTCTTAAGGGGTCTTGCTGCCCACCCATCCAGCAAAGACACACAAATCAACGTCCTTTTACGCCCCTCCACTATCAGCTCTACCGATCCAAGCAAGGCCGCCGATGTCGCCGCTATCCAAGCTCTGGGAATCACCCTGGTTCCAGGCGATATCGTTCAATCTTCTCCCGCCGAGCTAGCCCAACTTTTTGCCCCCTTTCACACCGTCATCTCCTGCACTGGCTTTATTGCTGGAGCAGGCACGCAGGTGAAGATAGCCCAGGCCGCCCTGGAAGGAAGCGTGAAGCGCTACTTCCCATGGCAGTTTGGCGTCGACTATGTCGTCCTCGGCCGTGGCTCAGCCCAGGACCTATTCGACGAGCAACTTGATGTGCGAGATTTACTTCGCGGACAGAGCTCGACGGAGTGGGTCATTGTCAGCACGGGGATGTTTACCAATTTCCTCTTCGAGCCGAGCTTTGGGGTGGTTGTGTTTGGTGGCGAGAATGGAGAGGGGACGGTTGTTAGGGGTCTAGGGGGGTGGGAGAATAAGGTCACGGTGACGACGGCGCAGGATATTGGGATGTTGACTGCGGAGATTGTGTTTGCGGAGCCGAGGATTGCGAATCAAGTTGTCTATACGGCGGGGGAGACGATTAGCTATGGGCGTCTGGCAAATGTGGTTGAGCATATTGTGGGGAAGCCGGTGAAGAGGGAGGAGTGGCCTGTTGAGTGGATGGAGGGAGAACTGGAGAAAGACCCAGAGAATGTGCTTTGGAAATATAGGGTGGTGTTTGGGAAGGGGAAGGGCATGAGTTGGAATGAGGGGCAGACATTTAATATGCAGGAGGGCATTCAGACGTCGGATGTTGAGGAGTGGGCGAGGGATATGGTGAACAAGAGACTAATGAAGTAGAAGAGTTAGCTCGAATTATTAAAAAATCAAGCGGCCTGGGCCTTAAAGTAATACCCATAGAACGAGAGTGGCAGACTAAAAGTAATGTAAGCTGGCTCCATAGTGAAACTCATATTTTGAATTACCATTTTATAAATTGGTCCCAGAATAATAGTAAAGTATGCAGCAAAAGATTGGAACATTCATTGTATGCTCACATATATATCAATCCACAGCAGTTTCATAGAAGCTACACAAATATACATATGCCGGATATATTGGAGGTTGCGTACCAAAAAATCCAGGGGAGATGCTATACATTTTACTATACTACTATTACACTTAGTCCTGTCAACACTGTTTATCTCAAGCCCAGCAAAAACTTGCCGCCCTCCTTGCCTTCTCCACCACCGCCTGGTAGGTATGTAACGTTGGGGTTGCCCGCCAATGTCTGTGCAATCTCCCTGCTGGCCTCGATCCTTCTGATCATAATAAGACCATCTCCTGCCTTTGCCACCGCCCTCGAAATAGTATCGGCAGACTCGGCTTCTCCCTCAGCACGGATAACGTTTGCTTGTCTCTCCTGCTCGGCCTTCTCGACGATGAATCGTGCCCTCTCGGCATCTTGCTGGGCGATCTGCTTCTGCTCGACTGCGCGGGTGAACTCCTTTCCGAAGGTCATGTGGGTGATGGAAACGTCCTCGAGAGCAATGTTGAACTCTTGGGCACGCTTGAGGAGGTCGCTGCGGATGCGGTTGGAGACGGCCTCACGCTGGGTGATGAGCTCGGCGGCGTCGAACTGGGCGACGATGGATTTGAGGACTTCGTTTCCGATGGATGGGAGGACACGCTCATCGTAATCTTGTCCGAGGTTCTGTAGCAAGTTAGACACAATTCCAGACGCGTCATATTGGAGCATCATCATACCTGGTAAATCTTGGGCAGCTGCTTGACATCGGGCCTGCTCAGCACTCTCAGCGTCAAGCTGACCATCTGCAAATCCTTGGATCCGGTTGTTGTCGAGATGTTTCGTGGCTTCGTTCGGACATCGTATAGAATGGCCTTTTGTAACCATGGGATCAAGAAATGTGTTCCCTCACTGACAACCTGCTCCTTCACACCAGCTAGCCTATCGAAGATGACGGCTCTGCTTCCACCCTTAACATCGTAAATCGAGGACTGGGCAACGGAAACTCCCACTGCGAGGGGAATGGCGAGCTTATACAGGGTGTTGAGTGCTTGCGCCATCTTGAAGTAGAATGCGGATAGGTCGTGGGAAGTGGTAGTTGAACGCGTTCAATGTCTCGTCGGAGCTATACTTTTGAGGTTGATCGTGCTGGCTTGCTCGATACAATTTCGATGGGTCGCGCTAGTCCATTTTGGGTTGCGGCTTGGCGCGCCTCACAAGCGGTCGCAAGATCTTGACGCTCATCCATCCGAGAGCCGATGACCAAACTTCTTCAAGCCACTCCAACACATCAGTCAACATGCGCCCAACTCAAGCTCTTTTTGGCGGCGGCGGCCCTGAGGTCGGAAAGTACGGAAGGTAAGCATTGGCCCTTATCCCCGTCAATCGAGGACAGGAGGGGTGCAGTGGCTCTGGAACTTCACCAGCAGCCCTGCACCGACTTGCACCTTTGATACGCAGTGGTTAAGAGGTCTTTGCGTGCTAATAATCTCTCTTGCAGGTACATCGGTGAATGGGGCAACTTCGGTATGGGACACTCTATCCTTCAATGATCTCGAGATGTTTAAATGGCGACGTCGGGGCATATCGGGATGCACCATAACGAGCCCACGATATATACAACTTCACCATTGGTGAAATAACGGCCGCGCAAGGAGGAGTGTTAGACCAGGTGGCTAATGTAGTGCTTTCTTAGGTACCCCAAAGCAAAAGGGCATCGTCTACTACGGCCTGAGCGCCAACGCTCAACGCCCTCTTGCCGGAGCTCTTCACGCCGCTTTCTTCAACACCTGGAGGCGATTCAGCGCCCAGGTCCTTTACGTTGCTCCTCCATTCATCGTCGCATACCTTGCTATGGACTGGGCTATCCAGAGGTAGGAATATACATCTCAATGTCCGTGAGTATAACTAACTGGTGATCAGAAACCACTACCTGAACTCGAAGCCAGGACGTGCCGAGCACGGTGAGGAGGCATAAAGGGTGTTCTATTTCATTAGCGAGGGGTTGTAGATAGTGCTTGGGCGTGAATGTATGGCCTATATCAAGCTGGATGGTTTGAATGGTTCATACGGAGTAACCAAAGAGCCCTCTGTATTGTATAGAAGTACGAAATAGAGAAAGTTTCAGCAGGGCCTACTTTGAATATTCCTTTGAATGATTATTTCAAGTTACATTGTGAGAAGCGTAATTGAGGACCTTGTTTGGCAGATAATCGATACTGTTTAGAGAGCATGAGCTCAAGATTATATTGACGTTTACAGAACCAACATTAGGATTGTGACTACCCATAGAGTTAAACTAACAACTATTCAAATACTATTTTTATGATAGGAGTTCTTGAAATAAATTGGAGGTTGTTCCATTGTGGTCAATCGTTCAAGATTGGGTGGTGCTGTAGAGTTAGCTTGACATAGCAAAGTTTGACTGCCGCTGTTCTGCCGAACCGCATCAATCATCGCGAGTATATTGAAATTTAGACGCGCTCGACAGGGACCCTGCAGCATTGTAAACAAACGCAGCAACGCAAGCTCCAATAATCCAACCCACAACACTCAGCAACAGCTCGCCGAGCGAAATATACTGCATACCTTTCAGATATTGGCGTAGCTAAGGGTCATCGAGTGCCCGTTGCTTTTGCGCCATGCCTTCCTTCCGAGTGCCAGATTCATATTCTTCCAGCCCGCAGCCATCAACACCAGAAAGGCGGAGGGATGGCGCATTCAACCCTTTTGGCGCCTCGAACCCTTCGACAACACCAGCTGGTCCTCCCCCTTCATCAGCAGGCTCCTTCACACCAGTCGGTCCACCGCCTTCGAGCGTGCTAGGAAGCTCTAGACTCGACTTCGGCGACAGCAACCGGCCTCTACAACCACTCAACTTCGGCAGATCACCGGCTGCTCCTCAATTCGATAGCCCAGAACCATCTCCTTCATTCAACTCGTTTGGGCAAGCTGCTGGGAACAAAAGATCTGGTCTTAGCCATGAATTCAGGGCTTCTGACTTTGGGCTCGAGCAAGACGCTGAATACACCCATGACGAAAGAAACAATGCATCTGAATATCAGCTTGACGAAGGAGGCGATTATTCGATAGATGATATCTCGCGTATGGCCGATGAAATGGACGAAGACCGCTATGGAAACGAACGAGACCTTCTTGGGTTCGACAACTCGATTCCGGGATATGGGGCGAGAAATACCAGTTTTGGGCAGTCCGACTTTCGATCATCCGGATCTTTAGGGATAGGCCCAAACGACGAAGTAGCAAGCTTGCGCAGATCTATCGAAGATTCTGGGCCGAACTTTCCTGAACATTTCACATTCTCACGCATAGCAAAGGATTTCTATTCCCAAATGGATTCGCCCGAAATCAGAGAGGAAGACGATCTTGTTCTCAAGTCAGAGGCCCTCATAGCTCGACTTTATCGAGAAGGCATCAGAAAAAACGAGGATGAACAAGCACACACTGAGGTGGCTACGATCATCCCTAATGAGATCTTGAAATTGTGGACAATTAACCACGAACGAACAAAACCTCACAAGGCACAAGAATATCCAACTGCAATTGGGCCAGGTCCAGGAGCATCAGGTTTTGCCTATGCTTACTTTTTGGGCTCCGCTCTCTTGAGTCTACACAATCCATCGGAGGTAGAGGGCAAACAAAAACTGAAATCTGTCCCGCAAGTAATGTTGGAATGGATGGGCGAACACCATGACCCGTACCCTGCTCAGCTCTCGGCCATTCTGAGTTCAAGGCCTAGCCCTACTCATCACCGCCAGTTCTGGAATACCGTGGTTAACAGCCTTCTTCGTGGCCGTGTTCGCGGGGTAGTGAATGCCTTGCAAACTGCAGGATGGGAACATGCACGGCAAGGTGTTGACGAGGTTAGGAACCCTGATGCGGGTGGCTACAGTGGTAGGGCCTTGATCAATGTTGAAAAGGTCGCAGGAGAAATGCTCGAAGTACTGTACCAATGCCCTGCACTACGAGAAGATTGGGAGACCACAAATAGCGACTGGACATTGTTTCGCCTAAAAGCCAGTCAGGGACTGGAGAACCTTAGGAGATTTGCGGAAGGGAAAGACCAACCGGAGGAAGAACAACCCGCATTTGAAGCTTCAAACTTTGGAATGTTTTCCATGGCGAAATCGTTCAGCGGAGCTGCGAGAAAGGCAGAAAGCCGAGTACCCTGGGAGGTTTATCAAAATCTCACATCCATGTACAATCTCATGCTTGGAGATGTCACCTCGATTGTTGAAAATGCTCAGGATTGGTGTGAGGCTACAGTTGGTCTTATGATCTGGTGGAGTCAACCCCATAATGATCGTCGTGCTGCACTTGGTCGTTCATACAGAAAACAGACAAAGCCACCGACCCCTTTCGGACAACTCACTGAAGCTTTCCACCTCGCGACTTCGGATTCTACAGACTTCCATGTCAATACTGCGGATATGATCGAGGTGGGGTTGGCATCTGTATTTGAATTCGACGTTGAATCCGCGTTTGGAATTCTTGGGTCACTATCGGCTCCGGTTTCCTCAGCAGCTGTCGAGGTTGCGTCTGTTACGGGTTGGCTACCGTCCACTGCAGCCAAGACTCGCATTGGCATGAGCGATAGCCTGGACCAGGATGATATGGACCTTCTTGGGCTGAATCAGCTACCATCACAACAATCCGAAGATACAAAATCCAAAATTCTGGTTGCTTATGCCGAGGCTCTCTATGAGCAAGGACGGACTTTGGAATATACAGACAAGAACAAGCCCAGGGTTGCTCGTGAAAGCTGGGAGGTTGCCATTGAGGTCCTTGCAAGATTAGACTCTGCAGAGCGCTCTGAAAAGGAGGTTGGTCACCTAATTAAAGATTTACCTCTTAAAGATGGCCCTACTGTGGACAAACTCTGGAGACTTCTCAACGACGTTGGCATGACCGTCCATTCCGAGAATGTGGCCGAGGTAAGACAATCTTTCCAGCAATTGTATATCAACTTCTAATGATTTTTAGGAATACGCCAACTCTCTCAGTGACCATACACACAAATATGGTGAAGCCATCTGGTATTATTCCTTGGCGCACAAACAGAACAAGGTCAAGGATGTTCTCGACCTGCTTATATCACTTTCGTTACTTCACTCCGTGGCTTACCCACCACAAAACGAACTCGACGATCACTTGCAACGCCTCATCTCGTCGCCAAAGGCCGCATTAACCGAGATATCACGACTCGACTATGAGGCGGCAAGACTAATTCATACAATGCTCAGCGGTTATGCAACACTTCGGCAATTCTACACTCTTCGTGATGAAGAAGTCCGCAGCTCCAGCGGACAAATAAAGCCCGTGGGACTTTCTACGAAGTCACAAGCTGCATCGGCCCTCATTGCCGTCATAACCAGCTCGGACGACAACATCAGAGGCGGACTGTACGACGAAGAACGTGGCGCCGTTGTTAGCGTCGACTTCTTACTTGCTTTACTCGGAGAATCCATGGTCTTTGTCAACCAGAAAGAGCGAATCATCACCTCTTCCCAGATCGACTCTCTCTTAAAGGCAATCGAAGATCTACAGACTGTTTCTGAACGTGTATATTCAGCATGCGACGAGTTCTTCCAGACCGTTGTTGCCTCGACCCAAGGAATGAAAGGGTCCACACCCATGGATCTGCTGAAAAAATCCACTTCTTCAATGAGCGGCACAAGCAGCTTCTCCATGGTCGGCAGCTCAATGATTGCTTCTCAGCTACAGAAATCAATTGGAGGTAGCGGTGTTTTGGTGAAGGAGAACTTGCATAGGGGATGGGATTGGCGAAAGGGGCTCACAGCAGGGATGACTAGTGGAGATGTATTAAAGATTTTGAGATATGGGCTGGCGAAGGAGTTGGCAAGATCATGTATTTTGGAGGCTGATGGCCAGATATAAAAGGGCTGTAGTGTCTAGACGTTACGGGTGCGTGTGCATGGGCGGGATGGCGTTGACTTTTGGGACAACACGGGAACTGGGCTGCGGAGTTGAAACATGGCTTACGGGCCGAGACCCTGAATTAGTAGTATGTATATCACAGCTAAAAAAAAAAGGCTATTTTAGTTGAAATTCCTCCTTTTAATAGAAGCTCTAATTTCGCTCGGTCATCCGCGTATTTATTGCCTTGGTTGCGATTATTTTCTATTATAGACCCCGGTTTTTATATTCCCATAGGATATAAGAAAATACGATCACCATGCTCTACGGCCATCTTATACGTCAGGAAACGCCACTGAACTCATACCCAAGATCCAGAATGATTTGGGTAACTTTTTCGCATCTCAAGTCTAATAGAGCGTATCTTGTTCTCAATCCTGTATAACGTGCAGCGTGGTGATGTCATCGGGGGCGTATTACATCAACCATATATATGACAAGTACAAGTCGATATAACATGTTCAATTCCACCGAGTCTTAATTCCGTCGAAAGAGCACAAAATATTGTTCTATACTGCTCATTGTCCTAGCAATCATGTCGTTTATGGATAATGCACCAAACATAGAGGCGTCAACCCGCAACCTAGACCACCCAGGCGGCAAAAAGGTATATACCAGCACCATTTCCTCTCTCACTCCTCCCTCTCTACACATCTTCCAACTCACCATCCACCACTTCCACAAAATCCCATAAACGTACACGCCTTCCTTCTTCTCCAACCACACCAAACCACCCACTAACCAACCCCCCCAGGTCCACGACACCCACGCCCCATCCACCACCGAAAACCCCGGCCCCATCGCCTCCGACTCCCTCGCCGCCGAGTCCACCAACGCGCACGGCGCCTTCTCGCAAAACAAGAACGCGGAACCCCTCGGCGTAACGGGTGCCCACTCCACCTTCGCCAACAAAAACATCTCCGGCGCCGAGAAGCTCGCGCCCACGACCCACGCCTCGTCGCGCGCAGACCCTACCACCACAGCCGCCGACTTCACATCCAACAAGATGAATCTGCAGCCACAGCCTGCCCCGGGGTATAATCGCGAGGATGAGCAGCTGTTGAGAGGGAATGCGGTCCCCGCGCCGGGGTATGTTGATCAGGTCCTTGAGGGATCTGAGGGGAGTAGGCCCAAGGGGAAGAATTTGACGGAGGTCCCGAGGGGAAAGGGGTTTGAGGGGGGAGAGGGAGAGAATGCGAGTTTTAGTAGTGAGATTGGGTCGGGGATGGATCCGGGGAGGCAGGCGGAGCAGGGGATGAGGACGAGGGGTGCGCAGGGGGCGAGAGGGGGTGCCGCGGGGAGAAGAGGCGAGGGTGGGGGTGGGGGAACGATGTATGATGATATTGGAGATGAGAATGCCTGAATGGAGGGACTAGTTATTTGATGTAAGATTAAAATGATCGGAAAAAAAATTGTTTGCAAATGCGAATTTTTGGTCTTGAACAAGAATAGAGCAATCAACTCCCAGCGATGCAGCTTGGTGACAATGATGTGAAGTATCTTTTATAGCCATTTTTTATTTCCTGACAGAACCCGTCCACCCAACGCCGATTGATATCCATGTATCTGGCCATGCAACTCTGCATATGATACAAGCACCCACGAAAAATCTACTCTTTCAAGTCTCTCCCCCATTTCCAGCCGCGAAAAAAATCGACACCGAAAAACCACCCTCACCTAGACACGCACGCTCCTCGACTCCTTCTCCACCAGCTTAACCAGGTCCTTATACACATCCGCGAACTCGTCCTCGCCATCAATCTTCTCCTCCTTCTTCGCGCCCGTCCGCTTCTCCGAGACCATGACGACGGATGTCGGCCTCTTGGTGTTGCCAGCGGCGCCGAGCTCTGCCCTCGAGTTCACGAAGATGTAGGGGACGTTGTGGTCCTCGCACAGCACGGGGATGTGCGAGATGACGTCCATGGGCGAGATGTCAGCCGCGAGGATGACAACGCCGCAGCCGGTGACATTGGCCGCGCCGGCGGGGGACTTGCGCAGCGACTTGACGACCTCCTTGNGTGTTTCGATATTGAATTGTGGGAAGGGGGAATGGGGGGGGGGTTGAACATACCCTTCTTGACGCTCTTGAGCACCTTCTTTGCGACCTTGTCATCCGCGAGTGGTGCAGCGAATGGCACCAAGGCACCGACAGGCTTGACGGCGAGCTCGGTATCCTCCTCAATGGTCTCGAGTCCCTCTTCCGCAGCAGGGGCGGCAGTCTCCATTAATTGCTCCTCGATAGCCTTCGCGACGGCATCGCCATTGAGAGTGGACTTCTTGTCCTTCTTTGACTTCTTGACGCCGTCCTTGTCGCTGCGCTTTTCCTTCTTCTCCTTCTTCTCCTTCTTCTCGACGCGCTCTTTTCCCATCTTGTCGGTGGTTTGTGTAGGTGGTGGGTGGTGGAGGGAGGTTTGTTCGTTGGGTGCGGTTGAGTTTGGCTGGACCGACAACTTAAACTTCGAGGTTGTGGAGGGAATTTTCTTGTCTTGGGCGGGCTTGATTGGGGCTAGTTTGCGGTGTGGCGGGGAATAGTATTACCGACCGCTCCTCACTAAAATCGCTAAACTTCAAGTCGCGACCAACCGATGTCCAGTGGATTTACTACACAGTAGTGGATGAAAATAGTAAAATCAATACTGATCTATTCTTTATTGATACGGTAACGTGCATCCCTGTGTGGAGAGACGCACCCCGTAACGAGACAAACCACTAATCGTGCTAGGAAGCGAGTTGCGTTCGCGATTTTGCGGTGGTGGTGAACTGATGCTAGAACGCAACTTGCTTCCTCACTAATCATAGTATGATATCGCGAACGATGAACCTCTACGGCACGGTATGAACTAGAAACGCCAGGAGGAACGCCTTGCGCCAGCACATGAGGTGAAACCCAATGATTGAAGGAGTGATTAGTTAAGACTATAAGAAACTGCCATTCGTTAAGAAGTGGTCTAATGCTGAGCCCCTTTGTCTATGGCTGACTACTTGAAACTAGGATATATCACGTGCCCAAGCCGCGATATTATTTTTCACTTTATCTTTCCTCGTTTCTACCATTGTTAAAGGTTGAGCATGGCATAAAACAGCGCAGAAAAGCCAGACACCCACAAGCTTACACGGAACGATTCATCCCAGCAAAAAGCATTTCAAAGTCTTGAGACTCTACACCTTGCAATCCGACTCGTAAAAGTCCTTTGTCGGCCTCAATTTTCGGCTTCATTGCAATTAGTTCATCCACGTCCCAATTCGTCCACACAAATCGCCCATGCAGGAAGGCTGCTTTCTTAGTAGCGGCCCAGACATAGAAATTACCTGGGAGACTTGCGTCATCGAATGGGAGACTCTCTCGAGTCAAACCATGTTGCGCATTCTGGGGCGTGAAGACGAACCCAGGATGCTACACGTTGTATTAGAATTGCCCCCTTTCTCTGGATGTGATACGTTTGCTTACCATCGAGATAATCTGCATTTCATCCACTGGAGTATTAACCGCGAGGTCTTGCAGCAATCGAGTCACGGCGATGCGAGTCGAGGCAGAAGCGAGAAGGTACGCGGCAACCTCGCTGAAGTGGATACCATTTGTTGATATATAGAGGAGGACCTTCACTATTTGTTAGAGAGTGAGCGGCTTCGCCGATATACGTATTATTTACTTTGCCTTCTTTCTTTCCTTGCTTCTGGAAACGTTCAACGTTTATCAATTGGTTCTTAACGTTAGACTCAAAAGTCTTCCAAATTTTGGATATAGATGGATCGTCTACGTAGAGGATATTAGTTGTTGCTAGCTTCCGAAGCTCGGAAAGGATTGTGCGGACATTCTTGTGCAGTAGGAAGGTTCGCACTAGTATTTAAGATGAGAACATCTATTTCAACACCGTCGCGCTTTAGGTTATCCCAGAGTGCGTTGACTGAAGCCTCATCTTCAATTTCATACTGATATCCGAGCACTTTGGTGCCTTTTCCCACGGCTTCAATCTCCTTTGCAACACGTGAAGCCTTTTCTTCAGAGCGAGAGGTGATGGCAACGACATCTGCGCCTGCTGCGACGAATCCCTGGGCAGCCGCACGTCCAATTACATCTGATCCACCGGTAATCAGAATATTCCGCCCAGCTTGCGATTGTTCTGGAGATGCCGCATCAATAGCAGCGTAATTCTTGCGGTGTAAGACTTTGGTAAAATTTGACATAATTTTAATTTTTTTTGTTATGAAGAAAATTGAACGTAAAAGAAGTAAAAAGGTATTAGATTTTAGACAAGCTCTTATAAGTGTTTGCATTTCATATTAGTACGCTGCAAGAAAACTAGTGCTTATGTGAGCCAGATGGGCGGATGTATGGGCGGCATTATATGGGCGGCATTATATGGGCGCCTAATTTGCTGTTGAAGAATTACAGGAGCTTAGTAGACGGGGCTGGTTCCTACAGCTTAGCAGACATGGCTTTTGATGATTATATGGACTCGCGTGGTGTTTCTGGGGGCAACCGAGGGCTGAACTGCATGCTAACTGGCTGGCTCTGTGGTTGGATTGATTTCAAGTCATATTCCAGCCAATTTGTTGTCGATGCTTCGTTGTAAAAATAACGTGATCTAAGGCGATAGCAGCAGGGATGTCATGGAGCCTTCTAGAAAAAAGGCTACATTCACAGAAGTCAGGAGTATATAGTCTGGTAGACAGATTTTGATAGACAAGTCGCGCTATATTCTGCTCTTCTTCCTTTAGCTAAGATAGAGTAGTAAGATTTGCAGCCCGCGTCCGTCACTGGCAGTATAGGACTCCCTGCGCGCCCCCGTGCACCGTGTCCCCTCTTGTCCACGCATGCGCTTTCTTTAATAAGCCGCGCATGCCACTCTGTGCATTCCGCACCCTTCCCCTCATGCGGGTCCCGCCAGCCCCATTGGCAGCTGGCGGGTGCATGTACTTGGTAACGCAATAGCGAACTAGGTTGCCGCGGATTCGGCTTCGTGATGGGCGTCAAAGGCCGGCTTTGACGCCTGGTTAAACTTTCGGATCTGTCAAGTGCGCTCTTCTCCTTAAAAGAATGCTTAGGGGAGCTGCATCTTGGTCCTGTAGTCCTGGGGGTTGAGAAAGTCCCTTGCCGCGCTGCTCGCTCCGTCCCGATTAAGATACATGGGAAGGCATGCGAGTTTGCGACAAGTCTCAGCAGTGGTTGTCTATCGGCGGACGACGATGCCTTGGCGGCGGGCAGAGGATGGGATCTCATCGTCATCGGAGGAGGAGCAGCAGGAGTCCTCGTCGCTGTAGCCGCAGCGGGAGCCACCGCAGTCAAGCTTGATCCTGTCACCAGAGCGGGTGATGCCGTAGCGTTCACATGAGCACTGGGAGCTGTTGGAGTAGTCTGAGAGACCGCTGGAGACGGACGATGGGCTGGAGGAGTCTGAGCGAGAGCTGAGCGACGAGCCGACGGACGAGGGTGGGGTGCTGGAGTACTCGTAGTCGTCGAATGTGGACTCGGAAAAGCGGGAGGTGAGCTCCTCAATGGTGGTTGGGTTCATGGAACCGTACTCGGCCTCGAGGATGTGCTTTGTCGCGTGCGGGGAGCAAGGCTTTGGCGACTGGATTTGCGAGATGGAGAGTGGGCGACCCTTTGGGATATCGGCAGTGAGGGCGCGGGACTCGCGGCGGGACGAGGGTGGGTGTCTGCTGGAGCTCGAGTGCTTGGAGGAGGAGCTGGACTTGGAGGAGGACTTGGAGGACTTGGAAGAAGACTTGGAGGAAGACTTGGACTTGTCGGAGGCAACATCGAGGATGTTCAGGACGCGACCGGTGGTTGGCTCGGTGGTGGAGTCTTCACCTGGGTTGTGGGAGACATGGTAGCCATCGATAATGTACTGGCGGGGTGTTAGTATTGCAGAAACCAAATTAGAGATAAGTTTCAACTTACGTAGTACCAGTATCGCTGACCAGACTGGAGCAGGGAACCTTGGAACTTGAATGTACCCTTCCATGCGCCGGACTTCGAGGAGTTCTTGTCCTTAGCAAGGGGAAGTTGGCCTGCGTAGTTGTCCCATGACCCGAGAAGGTGGACAGTCTTGACAGTTGAGGAAGTGCGGAGATCGAAGCTGAGTTGAATGGCGGACATATTGACGATTTCGAAATGCGTTAAAATGTGATATGTTTGATTGAAGCTTTCGGCTTAGATTTGAATGAACAAGAAGAGCTAGTTATTAGATTTGTATGGACGATTGTGAGGATATAAATTAGAGGGTAGTTGACCAGCAACTGTGTGAATGAATATTAAATAAAAGAAGTGTGTAGATGGAAGAGCACAGCTCTGAAGGGATAACAAAAAGACGAAAAAACGACGACGGATTATAGAAACTAGCTCTGGAAATTGACTGCTTGTTGAAGAAGAAAAAGAGAAGAAGAGGAGAATATGAGACGGCGGCTGTGGCCTCTTATGGTTCAGCCATTACCTTGGACCTGGGATGTTGAGTGGAGGTGACCGGTGGTGTGCGATGGGTGCGGTGGTGTGCCAGTGGAGTGCGAATTGGTGTTGATGGCTGGACGATGGCTGGTCAATGCTGCTGGGTGGTGGTCCTGGTTGATCATGGACGACAAGGTACTGGATGCTGATTGGCCAATACGGCTGACTTATGGGCCTCCTGCACGTCCGGCGCGTAGGCACAGTGAATCGCTGTGAATTGCCGGGAGCTAGCACGCTTTGGGCGGCCGGCGACTAGATCCCTGACATTGCCGACCACTCACACCGACGAGGGCGCTCAACTTGTTTCTCACCAGGGTCGGTCAAGGGCACGCTGAGATGCAGCGACGGCACCCACCTGTCCAATCGCGGCGGGTGATGAGCATGCGGGCGAGAGAAAATAGACATCCATGTCCACGGAACTTGCGGTGGGAAATCGCTCAATGAGACCTGGATTGGGGGTGACAGCGAGGGTCGTATCACTTTGTGGCTCGCTGGGTGCTGAGAGGTCGGATCTCGGGAGGGGGAACAAAACAAAACCTTGCCTATCTTATTGGAGCAACAATGCCACGCTCCTCCGAGTACCAGGACCACGTTTTGGCTCAGGGGGACAGCCTCCAGCCAGGCGGGGACCCGGGACGGACCTGGTTGTTCAACGAGACGACCTGGAAGGGGACCGCCTTCAAGTGGACATGGACATGAATGGCAATGGGAAGGCCCGGTCCTTCCCTGGTTTCCCCTCTCCTCTCCCTCCACTTGACCAGGGATAAATATATTGGACGATCAGTAGCACACATTAGCACACGTCGACGCCCGGCCGTGATTGGTGATGTTCTGTGATATTCTCACAACTATCGCCTTGATTCTGCCAAGCAGCCACGCACCATCCCCACCATCAACTCTCTCCGTCCATTTCTTCAGCACTATCTCTCGAGGACATCCCGTCGGCGCTTGTGATATGCATCTCATCTTCTCAATGACCCGTGTGAGCGCTTGGAAAGGCACCCGCAGCTAAACAGGCAGCATCTTCGCCGTTATCGTGCGCACATATCGATGCACGATAAGTCAGATGCTGCTTGCGATAGCGACCCCGCTAGACTAGGCCGCTGACAGGGCCGCCGAGGTGGTCAACGTCGACAACGCTGCGGTCTGTGAATGGTGGATGCGTCGGAGGTTTGTCAACGGGGGAGATGCAGATGCACTCGTGAACATGCACTCTATATCCCGTGTTCTATAGCTTCGGTTCCTTGATCTGTTCGATGCCGTGTAAGCAGTCCCGTGCAGAATCGATCTTTCTATTTGTGGTCATCCTTGTCTTATGTTTCCAGCAGGTCTGTACTAAAGTGTAGAAACGAGTGTCCATCGTTAACCAGCCTGTCAGTATCGTGAACAACTGCTCTCTCCATCTGTGCAAATATTTACCGTATGTTTTTAATAAGTCTGCTCTAACAAATAAACATGAGTGTCGATGGTTAATCAGTCTCTTGAATAAATCATTTGTGGACATCTTTGCCATATATCTTCAACAGGCCTCACTACAGGACAGAAACGAGTGTTAATTTCTGACCAGTCAGTCTCGTGCATAATTGGTCATTCCAATCGTGCTCGTCCCCGCCTTACTGTTATTCCGAGTATCGCTTGCCAAACTCCGAGTCGAGGCTACTTGCGGTAGGTCGCTGTTAAATTCCATATTTGGCCGAGTTACCCACATACGTGGATCGGATTATTGGACTCTCGAGCACTGATGGCGAGAATGTGGAGGTCTGATGTCGGTGGGGATGGGAGCTGCGACGGAGACGGTCTTTTGAGTATCTGATTATAAGTACTCTAATTTTAAATTTGAGTTTAAAACGCCAAAAATCCGTTTTAAAAATAGGAATATTACCTTCCCTGATTATTTTCATAGCTACTATGCCTTGAATAAATACTTTTAAGCACGTGAGGCTGTAATATCATACTGCGGCCTTCATAGACTAGAATTGAATTGCGTAGAATCGATATATCCATTTTCCTCGTCCTCGCCCATCCATTTCAACAGATCCGCACCATCAATCACACCGAGATCACAACAACGATCATAAATGACGAAAATGAGTGTCAATTGCTAGCTAAAGATGCGGAGTACATAGTGGAGATAGCCGAAGCCCAAGACCAAGCTGTCACAAACAATATCTCAACAAGTTGTAGAAGAAGAATAGCATATGACAAAAATAAACCCGTTGTAACGCTGCCCAGACGATCACAACACTAGCATTGGTTTCTCCTCAAATTTTGCGTCGTTTATGAGCGGCTGCGGTGAGGAGGGTGGTGAACTTCATGGTGATCTGATAAAGGTATTGGTTAGGACTACTGTCGGTTGATGCGGGTATGCAGCTAGCTTACGGAATAGGTGTGGAGGTGGTTTTAAAAATGATAATTTGTTTGAGGCGACTTGTTAGATCTGATATTGTAGATTGAGTGCTGTAGAGAGTAGACTGGATTGCGCCATCATGTCTGCAAACTGATGCTTTATATAATAATTCAGCATTCTGAAAGGATTCTCAGTGCATATTCAGAAAGTTCCATGTAGGCTTATGTGTGGTCCTTGTAACACGGAAATATCTAAAACCACATAGAGCCGAATAGGCACTTCTATCAGGGAGATATAGGATAAACCCCTTCCAGACTGCGATCAGCACCACCCAATCTAGCTGATGCCACTCATGGACCACATTATAAGGATCGCGTGGGGTATGCACCTTGGCTTCGTGAGGCCAAGACGGTATTATCTCGCTGAAGAACGTTTGAAGCCACAATCACCCCCTGCACACCTTAATTACCCCACAACTCGTGTTCTGCGTATTTTCTCCAAATTTGAAGAAACCGGTTAGAGTAGACCAATCGGATGAAATAATCGTCGTACTTAGACTCGATCTAGCTTTCGAAGGATTCGTTGCGCATAAGTAGAGCGTGGGGTCCGCCTGCTTCGCTTTATCATTTACAGTTCGAGTATGGCTGGCCACCTTTCATCAGCCAGTTATCTTTGTCACGCCCTGTTTTAGTCCCTTGATCAGTTGAGATAGATATCAGCCAAGGTGATGATTGAAGGGTAGTCGCCCGGCCCTATTTCGTGGCTCACAGCTGCGATTTTCCGATTGGTCGGTAGGTCCACGGTCGACTGAGCGGCGAAGTGCATCATGACTTCGTGTATATATCTACCTATGAGGGACATGTCAAATTCGGCCTAAGGAGATTTTGAAATTGACAGCCTTGTCCTCAGTAATGTGGTTAGCTGAGCCATTTGGAGGCGCGATGAAGCCATCGAGACATTGGTGGAGGATTTTTTGAGTATTAAGCATAAACAGACCGATCCGATGAAAGCACCTAAATGATTACGATGAATAGACTAACATTCTTTGTGCTCTGGATATGGGGCAAGAGAATGATGGTCCCAAACGTGACCTGACAACCCTGCCTCCTCCATCAGAATTTTGGGATACACACACGTATGATATATATCAAAAACGGACCAAAGAAAAATAAACGTACGACAGTTGGTGTTCCCTGGTGAATATAGGCACGATGAAATACACCAAAAGGTTCTATAATGATTCTAGAACGTTTTATTTTAGCAAGAGTCACTATGACTCTAAAATGTGGTGCTCTCCAGGACCCTTTGTTGGACGATGTGCAATCAGGTGAGAAGCAGTGGCCGATTTATACTTTTTGGCATCCCCCATTTCATTCCGTTGTAACAACAACAAAAATTCAGTGGAACAACCTACCTATCAGTCAGACCTTCAACAGGAAACTTGACAATGAAGCCAGAAGACAAACATGCGGACGCAGTTGTTCGCGCCTGTTCATATCATAGATCGGACCACGGTATTCTCATGGTTCGTTCTCGTCCGTATGTCACGGAGCCCGTCCAAAATTCGCTCCAAACAGCCTTCGACATTTCACCAGCAGTGGGAGTTGGAGACTTGGATTGCCTCTCCCTAGAACTTATGACAATGGTCCTTAAGAACTTGGACGTTCTCTCGTATTTTCGATTTCGTCGGGTTAATCGGTATGCTCGCATTCTGTCGACTGAACCACATGAATATCGGCTGGTTGCAAAGTATGCAGTGGAAGAACTGAGAGCTTTACTCCGCAGCGGTTGTGCTCGTAACCTCACCATCGTGAATATATATCATCTACTCGTCACCGAAAACTGTGCGCTATGCGGAAATTTTGGAAGCGCCCTCTTTCTCTTGACAGCCAAGCGCTACTGCTTTAGCTGCCTCCAAACCTCACCAAAGCTGGATGTCATGTCCACAACCGACTTTGCAAGGAAGGCCGGGATATCTACACACCAGCTGAGCCTGTCATATGGGTCGATGCTGCGGACCGTACCTGGCCAATATTCCATCTATAGGCCGATACTGCGGGTCGAGTCTGGCTACTATACCGTCCATGGCGGAGTACATAGACGGCCAAAGAAACTCATACTCAAAGCGGACGCTATCGCATCACTGGATTCACAGAGCGTCCTCAAGGACTATTCGATCGACCGCCTATCAGAATGGTCCGAGAGACGCGAGCAGCGTCATATGTCCACTACACTATTTCCATGGTACAACACGAGTACTGGCAAGGCAGAACACGGTATCAGCTGCAAAGGATGTCGCATTCGTGACGCGAGAAGTAAAAGCAATGGTGATACTCCTTGGGAGTTTTCTACCACAGGTTTCCTCTCTCACTTTGAATCTTGTGATGAAGCGCAGGTCATATGGGCCAAGACCAAAGAAGGAGTGGTGCCTGCTGTGGACCCTCTGTTTTATGGGGTTTTCATTAATAACTGAGTAGCTGATGTCTGGTTGTCGTTAGCACACGACGAATATGTACTTTGATTTAATGCGGCTCAAGGGCGTGACCGGTCTCGTCGAACCCAACAGACTCCAAGTCTAAAAGCATGGTTGTTCATCTGTTCTCACACAATTCTCGCTTATGGCATGGATGGATGAAAACCAACAGCGGGTACATTTGCGTATTGCTTGTTTTATGCAGAGCTTGTTTACAAACCGTTCTTTATAGACTATAATTTGACTTTATAGTAACAGAAGCCTTCATTTCTCATAAATTTTGGCAGTGACAATGGCGTCTCCTCGTATCATTTCCATGGACTTCTCCACGAATGGAAGGGACGACTGTTACTTCCGCATCCTGGCTGGAACTGATGTCAAGTACATTACCATCAAAGCCGGAGCTCTCGATGAGGACTCATCGATGGACATGCCGCTGAACTTCCAGAACATCATCCCCTCACTACCGTACGACAAGGACGACTGGAACTCAGCCTTTATCACCCGCAGCACAGCCACTGGCGAGTTGGAAACGGCGCTATCTCAAGCAACGCTACCTAAAGTACAGACAGTCTGGCATTCGAAGATGATCAACTTTTTAGACCTCGAGAAGACTAAACGGCTCAGCATGCTAGCCGAGGAATGTGCGTGGAGACAAGACACAGCGGGGTTCGAAATCCGAGATAAGCAGACTATGATAGCCAAGATGGCTCGATTTCCCTGGGAAATCCAGTACATCGAGGCAGAGACACGCATCTACCAGCTCCTACAGCCGCTCGGGATTACACCAAAATTCCTCGGGCACATTCACGAGGCAGGCAGGGTCATTGGGGCCCTCCTCGAGAAAGTTGAGGGCCGGCCAGCCAACACGGGTGATCTGAAAATCTGTCAGGCGGCTCTACAGAGTCTTCACGACTTGCGGATTTTGCATGGGGACTGCAATCGCTATAATTTTATCGTCGGCGCGGATGATAAAGTCACGCTTATTGACTTTGATAACGCCAAGGTCGATGCGGATGCTGAGGCGATGGGGAAGGAAATGGCAAGTTTGGAAGAGAAGTTGCGGGACGAAACTGGCCTAGGTGGAGGATTTATAGAAATAGAGAATGAATGATGTATGATAACCGTCTGGGCATGGCAAATATATCTATCACATAGTGACCTGGGCAATTCACGTGATCGACATATTAACAACACGTGACATAACTATTGTTAGAATTCACGTGACATCGGGATATCTCGCCCCAAAACTGGAGTGAGGGGTTTAAACTGACGTCATACCTAGCCCCACTAGCGCACTCCATCTATCTCCACGGTTTCAACTCCAGCAGTATCACTACATGCCCATCGGCGTTACTATGGCCGCAATAATCACTTTCCGTGATCTAGAACCCAAGAGAACGAGTCATTTTCCACTGCGGAATTACCTCTAACCAGCCGACGCGAGCCGGTCAAGACGCCGTTGCAGAATCTCTTTGTCAACCCCTCAGTATGAGACTCTTTTGAAAGGGCAACCCCCGCGCCCATCCATCGCCGAACGGTACGTTGCCCTCGGCACGGCTCACGTCTTAGCTTGCCATGGCCCCCAGACGCCAGCGCCAGCCACCATCCCCTTCCCAAAGTCACCCCATGTGGATCTTCAGGTACATGATCTCCAATCTTTCTCCAGCGCTGATAGGGAACCGCCCCCTGCTGCGATTGGACCGCGCCGGTGCTGGCTGTTTTTCTAGGCAGGAGGGGAAACGCGATCGGCGCTCTCGGTTGCCTGTTTTCTTTTGGGCAAGAGACAGAGGTGAGGGGGTTGCGTGGATTTCCACTTTTTTGGCGATTCAGAAGGTGAACGGGGGAATGGGCGACACGTAAGAATTTGGGGGCTTGGGAAGGCTTGAGAGGGGTTTCGGGTTTCCTGAAGGAGGGTGGCGCGGGCTTGGTTGTGTTGGTTTCTGGGCCGGTAGATGGGATGGCGTTCGGTGCGGCTTGGGAGACTTTCGGGGATGTTCCTATCGGTTTTTGTCTATCATCTTCTGTTTCGTGGTGATCAGAGAACAAAGAATGTTCTGATGCATCGCACCCCGCTTCTGTTGCTCCTCTAAGGTGCTCTAGGGCACTCTAGGGGAGGAGCACTCTATCTGTCAACCGCATGGGCCTCTCGTGGGAATAAACAGCTACTGTGCTATAGTGCTGTGCTATAGTAGCATACGGACCATAGTGGTACCATTAACGTGCTAATATCCACGAGGCTGAGGGAAACTAGAGGTGATGGAGGGGTGCTAGGGAGTGGGGCTCAAGTGAAGCGACCCCGCCGAGAGATGTCCGAGTGGTGCTGTATCGATCACTACGAGCTGTCTCATTGGAGTTCCTTTTCACGTGTTTACGCTACTCACTCTCTAGTCCCGCACATAACACCCCGAGCTACGTCATATATCCCGTTCCTATGCTGTATTTGTTGTAGCTGTACAGAACTTACCAGTGGGCTCCTTGCGCCTCCTTGTGCCTCCTTGTACACATTTTTGCTATACCTCAAGGTTTGCTACGTGAGATATCAGAAAGAGGCAACCTCTACAGAATATGTTTTGACTCTTATGCTGATCTTTACACCCCCGCAGCCTATCAAGCTGCCATAGATAACAGGGATAGTAGAGGCCTTTATGCCCGACCATTCTCGTTACAATGACATCTTCATCACATATACCGCCTCCCCCTTGACACCACCGGGTACGTATCACTTGTACCAGAAAAATCGTTCATCGACCCGCAGGCTAGAGTCAGACTTGCTTGGGATCAGCTCCAGTCGTCGTTTCACCAGAATGTTCCATCCCTGCCTCTTCGGTATAAAGACAACATTTCAACCCCAATAGTGTACCTTTGTTCGCATTAACGGGTTCATCCTATCCCCCATCAAGACTTCGCCTCTATTCCTCCTGCTCAAGCTGCCTCCTGCTTCTCCACATATAAGAGGGACCGCTTCCCACTTCCCCAGACTTTTCCCCAGACCATATCCCCCCACGCACGAAGCAGATAGAGATCTACCAACGAGCATAAGTGAGAAAATAAAAAGAAAAGAAAAGAAGCGCCGCAACCATGGATACTAAACCCCAGAGGAAATCGCTGCATGTGCCCAAGCGGCCGCACCTGACGCGCCTGTCGTCCATGACATCCACCAAGGACGATGTCTCGGATGGCGGCACGGACGTCGTCGTGGTGCCGCACAGGTACATGCTGAAGCGCTCGCACTCGTTCTCCTCGGGCTTTGCGGCCTCGCTCGGTAAGGCGAGGAAGGAGCTCGGGTCCATGGATATCGAGGATGAGGCCGCCGTAGCTCCGACTTCGCCGGAGTCCCCCGGGAGTCCGGAGATGTTCGCTGCGTCGCCCGAGGAGAGTGGCCCGCAGACTCCGATTACGCCTATCACTCCCCTTGATGGCCTGCCTTCTGCTGATACATTTGCTTTCGCTTTCGATATCGATGGCGTGCTGGTGCGAGGCGGTGAGGCTATCCCTGAAGCTATCGAGGCCATGAAGATGCTCAACGGCGAGAACAAATACGGCGTCAAAGTGTAAGTGCCCTCCACCCTAACTCCACTCCAAGGAAAACTAACACCACTACCAGACCCTACATCTTCCTCACCAACGGCGGCGGCAAGACCGAAGCGGAGCGCTGCCTCGACCTCTCCCGCCAACTCGACATCTCCATCAGCCCCGCGCAATTCATCTGCGGCCACTCCCCCATGCGCGAGCTCACCGAAGCCTACGGTACCGTCCTCGTCGTCGGCGGCGAGGGCGAGAAATGCCGCCAAGTAGCCGAGGGCTACGGCTTCAAGGACGTCATCACCCCCGGCGACATCATCAAGCACGACTCCGCCACCACGCCCTTCCGCAAGCTGACCCCCGAGGAGTTGCGCTGCAGCAAGTCCGGCCGCGACCTGTCAAAGGTCAAGATCGAGGCTATCTTCGTCTTCGCTGACTCACGCGACTGGGCGGGTGATTGCCAGATCATGCTCGACCTCGCTATGTCGAAGGGTGGCTACCTCGGCACCCTCTCCGAGACCTTCGACGAGGGCCCGCCCATCTTCTTCTCACACAGCGACATGGTCTGGAGTGCTGCACACGCTAATGTGCGACTCGGCATGGGCGCTCTCCGCCGCATGCTCGAGACGCTCTTCCGCGACGTGACGAAGGGCAAGGAACTCAAGACCATCGCCTTTGGCAAGCCACAAATCCCCACCTTTGAATTCGCGACCCGTCTTCTGCGCCAATGGCGCAAGGACGAACACGCCATCGATGCACCGCCCGAGACAGTGTATTTCATCGGCGACACGCCCGAGAGCGACATCCGCGGGACCAATGAGTTTAACAAGCACAGCGAGAATGATTGGTTCAGTGTGCTGGTTAAGACGGGGGTGTGGCAGGAGGGCACCGAGCCGGCGTATAAGCCGAGAGCAACGGTGGATAATGTGCTTGAGGCCGTCAGGTTCGGGATTGAGAGGGAGTTTGGGGAGAAGGGGACGCCGGTCCCGAGGAAGGAGATCATTGAGCCGCTGTGTCTTGCTGATACCGGGGAGGTCCCGTCTGGGGCCATCCCGACGGCGGCGCTGAGATGATGGGCGTGTGGATGAGAGAACTGGGGAGGATGTTTAATGACTAAAATGCCGTTTTGATTTTGGAAGAGGAGGAATAATACCCTGGGCGTACGCGATTATATCCATTTCCGCGACTCCCTTGCTTGATCTGGATGATCGCGGGATGGGGTTCTTATTTCTTTATGATTTTTCTTCTTTTTCTCTCCTCACCTCAATTGAGGGAGTGAGTTTTGGGTTGGCGGAGGCTTGGGAAGATTGCCACACGAATGAAATGAATGCAGAGGTCGGAAATGAGATGGGATAGAGGGTAGATCATAGATCATATGTCCTAGATCATAGACTATAGATTTGGATCCTGACACTTGACATTATCCTTTGAGTGAATATGAAGAGATGCAAACAAACAGTGCCCTGACTGTTGAATGTAAAGACAATACCTACCTCCCTCTGACAGACTGACAGGATAACTCAAAACATAGCAGTGAGCATTGAGAGCAACAAACCAGACCAAATCTCGACCTCAACGGCCCGCGCCGTATGTCATGTGGACCTTGTGGAGACCTACCCAACTTCACAACGGGAAGCCTTTCGGTCTGGACCGCACTCAGGCGTGATAACTCGCCACCCCGAGCCGTCATCAGCCCACATCGCGCAACCTGCCAGAATCAATCGTCCCGCCGTAGCTGGCCTATTCTTCCAGCATGGATCCCATCGTAAAATCCGGATACCGATCACAGCTCACAGATGCGATTTCAGCTTCGCGATCCTTCCAAATCAGGATACCGACCACAGCACATCGACGGCACCGACTTCAGCTCCGCGATCCTTCGGTGACATCACCCCTTTGAGATCGCCGGACCGTTCCACGACATCACCCCCTTTGACGATCTCCGCGATCCTTCCACCACAATGACCCCCCTTTTGACATTCCCCGAAATCCTCCCCAACGCCTTAACGGCCCGCCACCCCAAGATCAAGGCACAGCAACTGCCGTGCTGACGCACGTCACACAGCGCGATCCTCCACGCAAACAGGTGCGTGCGGCATTTCCGCCAAGTGGCCTAAAGAAATCGTGGCTGGAGCACCAAAGGATTCCGTGGCTGGAGACCAGCTCGTCGGTGAGCCGTGGTCTGGAACACAGGGTGCTTGGGCCTGGTGGCGGCGTATGGGTAGGTGGTGGTTGACAGGTGCCGTGGGCGCGAAGGGGGGTGTGCGTGCCGTCCGGGTAGAGGGGGCGATATCGTATCAACCTCAACCTCTATCTAGACTGACCGTAGGAGCTCCGACAGGATCAATGGTGTGGTTACTCGATCCTCACACTGCAGTTCCATAGGACTGATGAAGTCGCAGCCACGGCACACTTTCCCTCATAGTATGGAACAGATAACGTGCAACCCCCCGACACGGCCACGCCGGGGATCTAGACCAGTGGCTGGAGCATGTATGCGGCGTAAAATTGACGGCGCGGGACGCCGGGGGAACGAGCGCGGGTCTGTTCCGTAAAAGCAGCATCAACCTGTTTCAAGGTGCTGTGCTAAATGGGTGCGTGGAGTTGAGCCGCGAGGGGTGGAGGGGCTTGTGGATTAATTGCTGGGATTTGTGGATGCGGCGGCTGGAGGGTGATGGNGGGGGGGGGGGGGGGGGGGGGGGGGGGGGGGGGTTGAGGAGACCGGTGAGGAGGGGTGGTGATGACGCGCGAGAGAAGTGGGAAACTGGGCACGGTGGAGAGAGGACAAGACTCGCAGCGGGACATCTCTCTGAAGCTTATCGAACTATCGATACGCGGTGAGACTGGATGCAGGTATATCGAGAACGATTAATGGCACCGCCGCAGCACGTTCTGTCTGTGGTCATATCGAACTATCGATACCAGCCACAAGGCAAATAAGAAAAAGGCGGCATATGAACTGAATCGTGGTGTACGTATCGATTGCAGCGATTTCCGCAAATACTACCCCAAACAGACGTATCGATACGACGATAGGGATAGCGATGAAACGCGTGTTGGCGTGCGTTCACTAAACAAGATAAGATGGGAAATTGGCCGGCTAATCCGTCCGTTTGAGAGGGTTGAGAGGTTATCGATGGGGAAATGGTGGAATGCGTGCAGGGCCAAGAGATCACGATGCGGCGACGCCGAGCCGCCGGCGCGGCTATTTGCCGGGGCTGTGCGAGAGGCAGACTGGTGCCTGGGTCCAGGGGCTGGATTGGGACTAGGGCGGGGTATGAGTTGGGATTGAGTGGAAGGAGGGGCATTGGAGTGGAGCAGAGCAGACGAGAATATTCTTGGGGATGGGTTCAAAGTACCACAGCAGAATAACTCGGTGTGGGTGTACATGCAGGGACGATGATGGGTTACCTGGGACGAGACAGATCATATACCGCAGCACGTATGACTTGTCAGAGGATAGTCATAGCACATGTCTTAGAATATGTCACTGGACTTGTCACTGGACTCGCCGGATGACTTTCAACGACATACTGTGACAGTTTACCGTTATGGGACACAACTTGACCACAATCACCATAATCACCACAATTACCACAATTACCAAATATCTCTGCTTACTCACAGCCCGCGCTACTCGTCCAAGGAAATCGCACGCTTACGTGCCCACTAAACCAGATCGGGCGGACATCGGGACTGATCAGGACCCATCAGTGGTCAATTGGGACAGGGCAAGGAGACGCCGACGGCTAACCTATTCGAGTGCCGGCTTTGTCAGCAAGATTTGCAAAACTAGAGCGAGTAGAGCGGGTAGTCTTGTCAGTTTCTATTTCCAGCCACAGTAGAGCACAGGGATGCGATTCAGATACAGAGTGCCGTATATGCGGATAATTGAGCTCTCTATGGACACGAAACACTATTTACTTCAATTTAATTATATTCAATTATTATTCAATTTAATTCACAGTATTTCTCCGACTGCGCTCTTTCTTGCTGCCTACTGCCTACTCTTGCCCATGCGGTGTTTTTCGGCTTTGTGGTGCTACTATAATCCGGCTTGCTTGTGGCTGACTGACGCACTAGGCGAATAATTGCATAGCACAGCCTCGCGCTTAACCTCAACTGCTGACATCGGAATCTGACTGCCTGCTCTTGCTCCCCCCGGCTCGTCTTTCCTACCTGCCCCTCCACGAAACAAAAAAAGTAAAAGCACCTCCACATAGAGCTGCTGCGGTGACCCGTAAAAACAGGTGAGTGCTCTGCATATATGCCGAAAAAAGACTCCACAATCGGACGCCGGCCGACGGAGCCGCTGTTTCGAAGACGCACCGCTTTCCCAATGGAGCTCCATTCTTCAATGCGACACGGGGAAAGCTCATCCTTCCACGCCGCGCCGCAGCTCGAGTGGCTTCTTCTGGTTTCCTCCGTGGCTGGTGTTCCCATATGTCGAAACAAGGGCTCACGCCTTACCACACCAAACGTCATCCCTCCTTCGCCTTACCCGACTCACCGGAATCCACCCCAGTATCCCACACACTAGGGTTCCCCAACGGATCTATTCCCAGGTCAATTCTAAGCCCGGCCGCAGAGCTGAGGCCCTCCCGTGACACTTTCGTCCGAACTACCCGCATTGCAGATACTGGCACTTGGCTTGCGCGGTGCTCCACTATGGATCCCATCGACTCATTTTAGCATCTCCGGGCGGACTCTTGAGGCCTTGAAAAGCAGCATTACATGCAGTGATCCCCGTCATGCATGCTCCATGCATGCCATATTCCATACCTTCCCCCACTGATGGTGCTGCTGCCTTATGGCAAGACCAGGCCAAGGCCGCCACAAGCATGCAGTCAGTAGTCGGCGAGTATAAGGCAGTCATGCTCCCTCGCAGATGGTGACTCTTTTTGGCCTGCCTTCTACCGTCATCTAGATTTCCATTCCGTCGTGCCTGTTCGTCGTCGTTGTTCTTATATTTCTTGCCTTGCGTTCCTTTTGTCCTTTGGTCTTCCAGAACCATAACCAGTATTATTTTATTTGAGAAACACCCATCGATCGAGCTTCATAAAACGTCGCTCAATTCTCATCGTCGCCTGATATTACCAAACCTCAAACCCTCCAAAGCCACTCTCACATCCGTCACCATGTGTTACCGTCTCGTCGAGCGCTACTCTGTCTGCCGCTGCATCTACTACAAGCACAACATCGACATGTGTGCCTCCGCCAACCAACGGGGCCACGCCGTACAAGAGAAGACTGTTCTTGTCGGCTACTTGTGTGGGAGTCACTCTGACCACGATTCATACCAGTCGAGCAGCTCGCCCACCGGCTTCCCAGACTCAGGCTACGCCAGCCGCGACTCGCACCATCGCTCGCCGCGCCACCACCGCAGATGATGGGTCCTGTCTTCCGTAGCCGGCGCGGCCGCCTGGCGCTCCTCCCCCCTCGCGCTGTTTGAGCTAGACGCCTGGGCCGTGTACCTTTTCTCCTTCCGTCGCAGACACTCCAGCGTGCCGCCCTCGGGGCTGACGCGCTTGTTTGCCCCGCACCACGTGCCGGCTTCTATGCCATAGCCGCGAGGGCTGCTGGTGTGTCGATGGTGGGGTGGGGTATACGGTTCTATGGCCCTCTTTCTTTGCCCGAGCTCTCCTTTCAGAAAGTCCTATTACGAATGGTGCCGCGCGGCCCGCCGACTACAGAAGACGCAACTTGGAATGTTATGCTTTGAGACGAATCGCATTAGAGACGAAACGCAATACAACGCGCATGAGTAGTACTATTTTGAGTACTACTACATGGGGCCTATTAGCGCCCACGACCACGACCACGACCTATGATATCTGATCACGCGTCACGACTGTTCTTTCTTCAGTTCACCACTACGGACCACGCAACATAGCGACAAGGAGGAAGGCGTCTTGGATCTCACCTTTCTCGCTTCTTCCTTCTGTTCGCATGCTTGCGGTCCTCATTTCTTTTTCTTAATATCCCTTTTATATGTGCGCTCATGTCTTGATGACTTTGTTACGGATGGATGAATACCCTTACACTTCCAGGGGAAGACGGGGCAGGGATACCATGGCATATGCGGCGTTATTTGTTTTCTTTTCCGTTCTCCGTCTGCATTTCTTTTTAAAGACTTCTGACTCACGTTACCTCATTTTTACTTTCTACCTCCCTCATTCCACACGAGAGACGCATTTTTGGCCGTTTCCTCGTCTTACTGTTCTTTTTTTTGGGTTTTTGGTTTTTACACCACCGTCAGCGTTTTGGATTTGCCAGGAGAGCACTCATCTTGCTATAATGTTTTTTGTTTTATGCTGCTATCACACAACACACACAACACCTCCCCTCATCTCGCCCCCTCTGAGAGGGTCGCGCGATTGGGAAAAACGCAAAAAAAAACACGTTTGCGCAAGCAAAAAAATAAAGGGCGGGCAACTGCGTTGCTTCAAACACTTTGTATTGTTACTTGTTTAATTCCCCCCCGCTCGGCTCCGGAAGCTGCTCCTGTTTTTTAGATAGACACACGCGCGGTGCCGTGGGTGGGCTCCCGCTCGGATTGACTCCGAGCGAGGGCATGGCACGGTTGGATTCCCGCATGGCTCATGGGGCGTGGGGGGGAATTTGACGCTGGGAGGAATGGGGGTGTGGTGGAGGAGGTTGGGTGGGGGTTGGGGAATACATGCTCTTTTTCCCCTGGGGGGAGATTGGGGTTTCCTTGCGCTTTTGTTTGCGCTGCTGCTGCTGCTGCTGCTACGAATCTGTGTCTGCGTCACCGTTTCGCCATCCTTCGATCTTCTCTGTTCCCTCTCTCTCGCGCGGTCGAGGGGGATGGGGGGGCGGTTACTGCTAGCGGTACCCGTCCCCAGGCGCGCAGGATGGCTTGATGCCTTCCTGTGCTCCTGACAGAGGAAAGTAAGCGATGGCCAGCCTACGGAGTAGGCTGACCTGACGGCGCCTTGTTGACTACATGCATGCATAGCCTGGCTGCTGTGTATGTATGTGTGTGTGACTCATCGGCGGGGATACTGGGACTCTATCTTCACGAGGCATTCTTCTTGCCTTCGTGCGCTTTGGGGAGGGCTGACTGGTTTGGCTTTCTTTTGAAGGGCGAGGAGGGGAGAGGGATGGTGGGGGTGGGGGAGTAGCTAGGAGGGCGCGGTGGGTGAATGGAAGAATTGTAACTTTACACTTCATGAGTTTCGTACGTGCGCGGTGTTTGTGACGTGTTTGTGCTGTCGTCATGATTTTCTATTCTAATTCTTCCCCCCTGGCCTTGTCAAAGGAGTCGTAAGGTCTTACGTAGGGGCCGGGCCGCCAAGTCCCAACGGCCATGGGAACTTGTCCGTACAAGCATTGGGGGGGGTTGAGTTAGTCAGCACGCAGGTATCTCGGCATTTTGGCGCAACTCATCCCAAAGAGGTTGAGTATAAAGCAGCAAGTAGCTTCAAACCCGACGTTTTGCGCAAATCCGCGCCAAAAAGTCCTACTTTGCGCAAAATCGAGAATTGGAGACCAGTAGGCGCTTAATAATTGAATATTAATTGGATATGAAGTAGTTCTCAATAGACTTGTGATAGATTCCTTAACTCATAGGTTTCTGAGCTGCTCAGAAACCTATGAACTAACTACATTTGGACTAGCTCTGAACCACCCCCCTCTGGTTTAGACGTTTTACGCAGATTCGCGTTCAAATAGCTGGATTTGCGCAAAAACGAGAATTATGAGTTGGGGCCTGATAATTAATTGAATAAGAATCGATTACGAGCTGGTCCCAAGTTGCCCCCAAACTGATTAGGTTTAAGCTGTGTTTGTACTGCCTCCCCTGTGGTTCTGCGGTTGTGCGCAAATCGCTATTAAAAGGTATGGATTTGCGCAAAAATGAGAATTAGAGGCTGTAGGCGCCTAGTAATTGAATAGGAATTGAATAGGAATCGGTTCCTAATATGTTCCGAACTGGCTCCGGATAGGTTAGGGATTGATGCCGGGTTAGTTCCAAATCGGTTCCTCATGAGGTTTTGCGCATATTCATCTAGAAGGAGTTGAATTTGCGCAAAGATAAAACTGGACGGAAACTGGTTGCTAACTAGTCGTAATCCTACGACGCTGTCAATCCCTTAGTAAAGGTTTTAGCATTTTATAATGTTAACTTTACTAGCGCTCTACGACCTCAGCATCGAGTGGTATAGGGAAAGTCATTCTCTCTATCTACCAATCTATCCATGAGCTGGATCTCTTTTCCTTTCCCTCTAGATGCAGATAACTCACTGCCTCCTCTATCTAGTGCCGAACCATCGTTTTCCTCATGACTATGCAATTTTATCCTGCTTTGCCCTTCCCTCTCTATCCTGCTCTCATGTCTCATAACAGAATGGTCAGCGCGAAGGCTTCTATGTCCACCAAGGCAGACACCCACTCCACCACCACACCACAACCCCACATCTAAGCCCAGATCTCCAAGAACTTGGCATCGAACTCGGCCTTCAGCTTCCTGAACGCGCGGTACACCTTAAGCAACCTCTCATACTCCTCATCATCCGTCCCCCTCTCCTCCCACTCCTCTTCCATCCTCTCCTCCTCCTGTAACTTATCCTCCGCCTCACCCCACTCCTCCGCAACACCCCTCTTCCCCTTCCTCGGCACCGCAGCCGGGCCGCCCGGCGCCGGAGCACCAGGACCACCAATCCTCGCGTCCTCCTGCCCCATCACCTCTTCAGCCTCCTTCTCATCCTGCTCATTCTCCGCAACATCACCCATACCCATAACACCCATAATCTCATCATCCGCATCGCGTCCCGCGACCACAACACCAAGGTACACCGCGAGCGCGGCGACGACGGTGCCAAGGACGAGCGAGAAGTCGTTGAGTACGAACCACACGTCCTCGCGACGGATGCCGTTGGCGACCTCGAGGGCCTTGACGCTACCGTGCGCGAAGAAATCGAGAATGTACGCGTTGAGCGGCTGGCGCGTCTCGGTCGGGTGCAGCGAGATGTGCGGGATCAGTGCGCTCTCGAGGAAGATACCTGCACGCGAGGATGTGCAGAGGTCGGAGATGGTTGGGAAGGCGTCGCCGTGGCCCGAGAGGGCGACGAAGGGCGAGCGAGCGGTTGTTGCTGGGAGGGAAGGAAGGAAGGAGAGGTCTGATGCTGAGCCTGCGTCAGCTGAGTTGGCGGAGAACTCTGTGAGTGGGAGTTTGGTCTCGGCGCCCTTGACGTGCTGTTCCGCAAAGGTCTTCACGTAGGTCGTGTAGATGGATAGGGTGTCCGCGTTGTGCTTCTCGAGGGTGGACAGGGCTGCCTTGGGCATTGGTGGAAGGTAGACCATCGATGGAGACTTGCGGATCGCATCGGCCATTGCCTCGCTGTCGGTCACGCGAGCGGCACGGCGGCCGAAGATGTGACTCAGGGTGAGCATGAGCTCGCTGATCACGGCGTCGGGGTCGGTGTCAATGTTGGCGCAGACGTTGGTGAAGTATCCCTCCTTGAGGAGCGCTGAGTTGTGTTAGCTTCATTCAACAGATGCTGGTATATTACTTACAATGGAACGCCCAAGACGAGTTCTCGGTGAAGTACAGATGTGTAACTGGGCCGGAGAAGTTCACAGGCTCTCCCTTAGGACCAAGTAGGCCTTGACGGCGGAGATACTCGATCGTGAAGCGGAGGTGGTAAAGTACTTGCTCCTTGAAGCTCTTTCCACCCAGATACAACCTAGGCTGTGACAGAAGACCATTGATGGACTTCGTTGCGTAAGGCGAATGCTTCGAATCATTGAGCAGGGTAAACAATCGGAGAACCAGATCAGTAGTGATGGGGAAGTGTCCCGTGAGATCTGGCAGCTTCGAACTCAGGAGGTTACACGCGCGGTTACGGTCGATATTCTGGAAGACGATGTTACCCAGGAGATCAAAGCCACGACGACCAGCACGACCCGCAGCCTGCCTAAAGTTAAGAGCAGTCAAGTAGACAGAGTCACCCGAGAACACCACTGTGGAACAGGGCATATTGATACCCAAGCTCAGCTCGCCAGTCGCGATAATGACGCGCAGGAAGCCCTTGCGGAAGAGGATCTCAACGCACTGTCTGTACTTCTTGTTCATACCCGAGTGATGGACTCCGATACCGCGCTGGATGAGCTCGATGAGCTCCGGCTTAATGTTCTTCCATCTAAGCTGCTTGACGAAGCGGTCGATTTCCGACCGTTGGCACTTGCGCTTGTCGGCGAAGGAGTAGTCGTCCTGTGGCTCTTCGGGGTCGAAGAGGTCCATTGTGCTAACCTCGCCGCTTGCGTCGTCGCGGGCCTGGTCTGCCTTTGACACTTTGTCTTCGTCATCATTGGTCTTCTTCTTGGAAACCTTGGGAGCCTTCTTGGCTGCCTTCTTCTCCTTCAGCTCCTTCCACTCAGTCCATTTCTCAATCTTGCGCTTCCACTCTTTGCTCTCCTTAAACTCGTCTTCGGCAGACTTGAGTTGGGTTAAGAGTGACAGACCGATGTCTTCGCAAGCAGTGCGGTCATAGTTGAAGAAAATTGCCGGTAGGGCACCTCTCTGATGCAATTGGTACAGAAGAGGCAGTGTAGTCTGTCGAAGATCATTCTGGTCAATCTCCTCTTCACCCTCAACAATTGGAGCTAGTTCCGTCTTCGTCGGGGTCAGTTCCTGCACAAGCTTTTCGAATGGCGACTTCTCATCATTCATCCACGAAAGTAGCAAGACCTTCAATTTCTTCTCCCACTTGAAGATGTCGAATTTCTTAATGCATAGGGGGAGAGCCTTTGCGGGGTCGAGCTCGCTAGGGACCTTGTAGTTATCGGTCTGCAGCTTGCACATAGCCTTCCATAAGATGAAGCAATCACGGGGCTCCAGTGCCAGATCATCTGGCAGGCCACGGGACCTATACTGGAGACTCGCCACTGGATGCAAGAACGACAATCCGTAAAGACCATCCAATCCAAGGCCACCCTTGGTTGATTTTGTCAGACCATTGAACTCAAAGCCCTTGGGCGGCTGGTACAAGAACTTTCTCAGATCAGAGTATCTCGTAGTGTGACGAATCATACTGAGCTTGTTGCCCGACGACTTCTGCGTCTCCGCTAGCCAGTCGCTGAACTGCTCAGGGTTACCCACCGTTGCCGACAAGGCGATGATAGGGCAAGGAGCTAAGAGAAGCAGTTGCTCCCAGACAACACCATCCTCTGCCGTGCCGATAGAGTGGATTTCATCAAAGATGATGCGACGAACCAATGGCGACCAAGTCTTCGCATTCGTTGGAGACAACAGCATAGTCTGCAGAATATGCGGCACCGTGACGAGGATTTGACATCCGATTGGGTTGTTAATGCGGTATTCTCTCGTATGGATAGCCCAGATAGACTTTCCAGCCTGGGGGTACTTCTTGGAGAAGCGACCCTGGATTTCAGCAGCGATCTGGTTGACCAATGCCTTCGTTGGCGCGACGTAGATTAGAATCCCGTCATTGTCAGAGCGCAGGATGTTCTCCATGGCGTAGAAACTGATGAATGTCTTACCGGCCGAGGTAGGTGCAACAACGAAGACACTATTGTCAGCGTCAAGCTCGTCGAGGACCTTCCTTTGCCAGCCATCAGGCACGAAGCTCGAGACACGCGGGTCAACTTTGGCATCCAAGTCACGGTCCATGTAGGGGCCACAGTGGAGCAGCTGGAACTCGGTCTGGTTAAGGCTGATCTTCAATGGCTTGAGGTCAGCGGGCAGCTTGAACTTGAATGAGAGTTTCTTGTCAGACGCAATCGGAGGTGTGGACGTGATGGCGTCAGTGATGCCTACGATAGTGGTAATCAATTCGGCCTGTTGAGCGATCTCCTTGGCCACAGGGGTCTTTGAGGTGGAAATTGCCCTGATAACAGTCCAGAGCAAAGCTACAACATGGTAACCCTCTGGCTTCTTGTCTGCCTTACAGTACTTTGCCCACCAGGTCAAGAGGCATTGGCACAGATACATGTTGATATCCGCTTCGACGTGTACTGATCTGGCGGAGTCGAGACCATCGCGGTACATCTTGGCACGATTGTAGCGCTCCTGCTCCCCGAGAATCTCATCGTACACCTTCATCACTCCCTGCCAAGCTGAGAATGCCTTGTCAGACTCCGCATCTCCCTTCTTCTCCTTGTTCGCAGCAATGATCTGCTGGGCCTTGCTCAGGCCGCCAGCACCACCCTTCTTACCCCCTCCCTTCTTCGCAACCGGCCCAGAATCTTCCGAAGCTGGGGATGCCTTCCCGGATTTCGAAGCCGCCTTGACCTCAGCTGGCTTTGACTTTTTAGCGCCAACGGTGATGGTCTCTGGCTCGAGAACTCTCCCGTTAGAGCCCGTCAAACTCGCCGCATAGGCGGTCATCTCGGCCATGTAGAATTGATTCTTCCTCAGCGGGTTCTTCCACTTTGAAACCTTCTCCTTCTCAATTGGCACGTGCTTCTTGGGAACAACAGGCTTATGAGTCTGCCAATATGAAGACTCGCGGTACAGTTTCATTGCCGACAGTTTTGCCGACAGAGACGTATCGACGTCAACGTGGATGGCGGAAAGGTGCTTATCGAAAACCGGCTCAGTCAAAGACAAAACGGTGCTATCCGCAGCATCAACCTCTTTTCCGTTATTCTCAGCATCGGCATCCTTAATCTTGCGATCCTTAGGAGCCTTCCCAATGAGAGACTTCCCAGAGAGGGAAAGGACTAGATCGAACACCGTGGACCAGTCCTCCGAAAGAGTAGATGGCGGTCCCCCCTTCAAAGGACCAGTCAGCAGAGCTTGAACAGTTGCCCTAAATAATCTACCATCGATCATGTCGATGAGGTCGGACTTGACTCCCAATTTCTCCATGACATTAACAAAAGCATCATTGTCCGCAATCTCCGTCACGGCTTCCGAGAAGAGCTCTATGAAGTTGTCGATCTTTTGGTCAAACTCGTCTTCGAATCGGATAAGAGGGAATCGTCTCTGTTCGAGGGAAAGTCGTTTCAAGATCACAAGGTGCAGCATATACGCCGAGGCGAGAAAGTTGTACTCCTGCGTTTGCTGGAGAATAACCGATGCGCCAACAGCTCCCACAATCCAGCTTCCAGGTGTGTCCTCCTCCACTTCCGATGCCAGCTCGTTGAGGGTGCTGGGATCCTCCAACCATTTCCCAATATCGAAAGTATTCCTAGAAGTATTGCTGGCGTCCATCTCTTTGTGTGCGGCCGCCACTTCTTCGTCAAACTCCACTTGCTCGTGGTCTTCTGCCTCCAAGATCATGGTGAAGATCTAAACAACTCGTCAGCTTTTCTCAGTAACCACACGGCCCAACACCATATCATACCTTGCTATCCCGAATCTCGTTCTGGTTAATCAGCGCCACATTCAGCTTTCGCGCATTGAACGACGCCAATATGCCTCGCAGCAGCACCTTCGCAGTCTTCTCTCTCGCGCCCTCTTCCACCTCTCTGCCTTCGGTCGGTAGAGAACCATCGTGCGCCATGACGAAGTAGACCGGAGACTGTGCAAGGAATGTGTTGAACTCGTCGCTACCGAGTGATGGGAAGACGTGCACTTCCACTCCACAGGTGTCGGGGAGATGCACTTCGAGATGTTGGATGAGCAGCGTGCGGGTGAGGAGGTAGCGCGAGCGCTGAGCGCTGGAGCCGGGGGGTATGCATAGTTCTTTGTGGTCTGGAGGGGTTTAGTATATATTGCGAGTTGAGTTAGGTGAGGGTGAGGGCAGGGAGCTTACCTGCGAAGAAGGCAATGTGGAAATTGCAGTGTCGCTTGATGAGGTTATCGAGGAAGCGCTCGACTACAAATGCGGCGTGTAGTAGTTGGAATCCACCTGTTCCTGTCAGCGATGGCCTTAGCAATGTAGTAGCGCATGTAGCATCATCGAAGCCTCAAAGCCCGAGGGCACTGGATACACCATGGACACCATGATACCACCCAAATACCCTAATACAGCTGCGCTTGGCCCCCCTCAGTCCCTTTGATCAACAAACAGGTCGGATCGACCGCGCGGGTTGCATCTACTGAAGCTCCACCTCCGGAAAGTGTGGTGGGGTTCTATGTGCGCGGGGTAGCTTACCCTCAAAATCGATTCTCCCATCCTCAAAACAGGCGCGTAGCAACGAGTCTCCCTCGACGAGAAACAGCTCCTTTCCGGCATAGTCGCCGACGAGATCTAGAATTCGAGGTGTCCGCGCATCGTACCAGCTCAGGACCGACGTTGTCGGTGCATCTGCCGCTGGTGGGCTTCCAGCCATATTCGTGGGAAGGCGGGGTGGTCAGTCAGGTGACCTAGGAACCCTGATGACGATGAGGGTCCTTGTAGATGGAAATAAAGCTGTACAGTGGTGTCGGCGATGGAATGAGCGAGAGGGGTGAAAGAATGTAGAATCGTAATTGGCCTCTTGGAGGTCTTGTTTGTTCTCGTATTTCAGTTTTTTACAGCGTGTGATGTTTTGTTTTGTTTTGGGGAATCAGGTTGTGCGGCTCTCCTGCACGCGAAATTCACAACCATGATTTTTATCGACTGATTCAACTTATCAGCGGGGTCGTTCTACCTTATCCAGAAAAGGTGGGGCGGGAGCAAAGCTACGATGCACGTGACATTCTGTCATAATGATCTAGATGCGACTTTCACAGCCTTTAGCCACTTTCAATCGCTAATTAAAAGCGTGTTATATGTATAAACATGTATATATAACATACATATGTCGATATATGGTTTTGACTTCTTTAATTATTATTGTGCATAACAAGCCTATCTTACCAGCCTTGCGAGATCACTCTGAGCTCCTCAATTATCTCTAGGTAAGAAGAGTTAGAAACAACAACAACACAAGGCACAGAACGAACATTAATTAATGTTCTCTTTCATGGAAATATACTCTATTCTTGTCCGTCATTATACATATGACTATACATACGTTTATTTTTCTGTAAGTAAGAGCTGGAACAAATGAGGAGGCTCTCAATGTATAGTATGACAATATACAGCACAAGTTCTGGTCTACATTCTCTTTCATGGTGACATTATCTGTTCTTGGCTGCCACTTGTGCCCGTCTTATTGGGGATATGTGGTAAATATGGGCTTAGCTGCAGCAAATACTTCTAGTCACCGCTCAGGCAAGGCTGCGCCACCGATGAGGAGAAGCATATGATTGCCTGGACTGAAGTTGTACGACATATCCTGCGAATTGTGACTGGGCAAGATTTCGCAAAATACGCGCCCAAACCCATCAGCCCCTCTTCAGCCCGCCATGAATGTGACAGCCTTCTCCGGGGAGTAGTGATTAAAAGTGCTTTCAATCGCACTCAGCCGTTTTCATCCTTACATAATTGCCTCGCCGCCGCTTTCTATGAACCCGCTGACCCAAGCTTCCACATATATCCCGTTGGAAAGCTTGCCCGCTGTCGCTATTGCCGCCTACGACAGTGTGGCTGTCAGGATCTAGGACATGGTTGACAATACTGAAAGACCCATCCGTGTGTTGAGCCTCGGTCCGTATAGCCCCAATGCTGCATACTTTAATATGTTGCCTAATCGAAGCACGTAGATGGAGGTGGGGTAAGAGGATTATCAGCTATCCTCATTCTACAACATATCATGAGAAATATCAATTCCCAGAGGAAAGTCGATGGAAAAGAGCTGCAGGAACCATGGCAGTACTTCGATTTGATTGGAGGCACAAGCACTGGCGGGTATGCGATATCTGTATACTCATTGTTGTGTGCTAATTATACCTTCTAGTATTATTGCAATAATGCTTGGAAGACTGCGAATGACTATCCCCGAATGTATCGAAGCTTACACGGAGCTCTCGAAAGCTATTTTCACGCCGAAACATTCCCGAGGAAATCCTGCTAGAGGAGTTGAGTTCCTGAACGGCGACGGAAAGTTTGATTCGCAAGCCTTTGAGACGGAAATCAAAGCCCAGATCGGGAAATCAAAAGTTGCAGAAAACGATGACCAAATCCTACTCATGGACACCGAATCGCCCTGCAAAGTGTATGTTAAAAGCTAGTCATCATTATACCATATTACAGTAGCTAACGGCTCATTGCAGTTGCGTATTTGCACTTCGTAGGGAAGACAGCACTCTTGCCATCCTCCGTACTTATGATTACCTTCACGCAAGTCAAACGCTCTTCGAGGAATGCAAAGTGTGGGAGGCATGCAGAGCAACCTCAGCGGCACCAACCTTTTTTGATCCGATACAGATCGGGCTGTTCAAACAGAGCTTCATCGACGGAGGACTGGGCTATAACAATCCGATTTTCAAGGTCTACGACGAGGCTCAGAGTATCTGGCCAGACCGAACTATCATTACTACGAGCATCGGGACTGGTGAAGTTCCAGGCACCGCTTTTGGTGGCAACCTGAAAAAAATTGCGGAGAGCATCAAGAAAATCGTGACAAGATGCGATGATATCGCTGACGACTTCTATAAATTAAACAAAGCGATGGTAACGGAAGAACGTTACTTTCGATTAAGTGTCGTCCAAGGCCTGGGAAGTATTGGGCTAGAGGAGTATAAGAATATTCCAGAGATCGCCAGCCGAACACAATCGTATTTGAGCAGAGGGGAACCTCAGACAAAGCTTAAACTCTGTATTAAGGCTTTGCTGCAAGAACACGGTAATACCATATCTCTCCTTAATGACATTCAAACACCTAATGGCAGTGTTACTGTCGATGATTCAAATCTGATTCGTCGATTTGCAGCTCTAACATCCGAAACTAAATAAATCGTGGGGATGAGGGACTTCTCGGATTTATTAGAGTTATATTAATTTAATATTTGCATCCATACTCGGTTTCTTATGTCTTCTGTAGGCCTGTTGCTAATCGTGCACATCGTTTAGGTTCTCAGATATCATTAGGGCACAATGATCTCAAACGTGATGGTACGAGACCCATTCCTCTTCGATGACTGTCTTAACACCTTCTATAGCGTGCCTGAAATCTCTCAAATTCAAGGAGATGAACTTCCGAAAAGAAAATATCGTAAGCGCCGATGACGATACTTGCGGTTGGTTGTTGGAGAATGAAAAGTATACCCGTTGGATTCACAACGACGATGGCCTCCTTTGGATCCAAGGGAAGGCAGGTGCAGGCAAGTCGACCTTGATGAAGTACATTTATGATAACATCCATATATCCACAGTTGATGCGTCTAGGCTCAAACTTAGCTTCTTCTTTCACGCACGCGGAACTGAGTTGCAGAGGAGTCAGTTAGGAATGTTTCAATCACTTCTACTACAGCTATACAAAGGAGACCCGGCATCGCGCGCGAGGATTCAGAAGGAGTTTGAAAAAAACAATGAATATGGCATGGTTGAGGTGAAATGGGAGTGGACTGAGGGGATGCTCGAAGAGCTGTTCTCTAGCCTTATCTGTCAAATTTCAGGATCAAGGAACGTTACGATCTTTATAGATGCCTTGGATGAAGCAGGAGATGTGGCCGCGAATTATCTAGCCAATTACCTCGTCATCCTTTACAGGAAAGTACAGAAAGTCAATGGCGCCGTTAAGATTTGCTTCTCAAGTCGCCACTACCCGATCGTGGCTGCAAAAGTTGCAGAGAATCAGAAAGTCATCGTTGAAAACGAAAACGGGCGAGGTATACGATTGTTCATCCAAAAAGAATTTGAGCAGAATTTACAAGACGATGGTCCGATTAAGTCTACCAAAGCGAGCCTTAAATTAGAGGGTGACATTGCGGCTAAAGCAAATGGAGTCTTCCAATGGGTGTGTCTCGTGTTACCCATCATATTTAAAGCTGATCGGGAGGCAGACCCATCACGTCCAGTTAAAAAAATACTTAATGGTCTTCCTAAAGATCTCAATGATATGTATCGGTATATTCTCCAGAGTCTAATCGGTCAGAAGAAAAAGGCGGGGGTACTAAAGCTATTTCGATGGGTATGCTTTGCTGCGAGGCCGCTATCGGTGGAGGAGATGCGGCATGCCATGGCTGTAGACGACAGCCCACCTCCACTTCGAGTATATAAACTCAAGGATTCTGAAGAATACGTGGAACATGGCATGGAAACGAGGATCAAAGTCTTGTCTGGCGGTCTAATTGAAGTTAGAGCGCACAGTTCAGGCACGGTTGTTCAAGTCACCCATCAAACCGTCCGAGACTTTTTATTGAAGGATGGATTCGAAATTTTAGCAGGCTTGAAAAGCTCCTCGACTGCGGAGAAGCAACAATTCGAAGGTTCATGTCATGATATACTTGCCAGATCATGCGTCAACTATCTTTGGAGGAAGGGCGTCCAACAATATGCGAAGACTATAGACTTTAAAGGGTCTTCGATTAATCTGTCGCCGTCATCAAAAACTCCCCCACTGCTACAGTACTCAATTACTGCGTTATTTTGGCATGCCTCAAAGGCCGAACAGAATGGATGCCGCCAGGATAGACTCCTTGAACAATTCGGCTACAAGTTTACCCGCAAATATTTACGAGATGATATTCTTGAACAAGGAATTTTCGGTCTATGGTCCTCAGCGGGCAGAAGACTTAGCCCAACAGACTATTTTGGTGTACTTCCCTCGGATGGCTCTACGTTGCTGCATATTGCATCTATGGCAAATATTCGAACTGTCGTAGAAATTCTCCTTGGAAAAGGTGTCAAGGTAGGAGAGAAAGACAAACTCGGACAGCAAGCAATTCATTACGCTGCTCGTGGGGGGGCTAAAGAAGTGTCTGAGATACTGATTAAGTCCTCAAGCTCCGTGGTCAATGCGAAGGACAGAAACTATATAACGCCAATACAGATGGCAGCCCGTCATTACAAAACGGTTATTGTACGCCTTCTACTAACCAAAGGAGCTAAGATAAAGTTTCTTAATAATATGGATTGGATAAAACTACAAGAGGCCCGTGGGGACATGGATAAGATGGTTGCTGTACTAGTTGACGACGGAGCAAAATTCAACACTCGATCACTACAAAGTGCAGCTGCACGTGGTGACTTAATAGCGGTCCGATTACTTCTAGCTGAAGGCACCGATGTTAATGCCCAGGGTGGACACTATGGCTGCGCGCTAGTAGCCGCTTCTATTAATGGCCGTAACGCTGTAGTCGAGGCGTTGTTACAGGATGGCGCTGAGATTAACGCCAAAGGTGGAGAATATGCCAACGCTTTAGTAGCAGCAGCCACAATGGGCCATGCGGAAGTGGTTATGATATTGCTAAAGAAGGGCGCTACGATCAACATCCACAGCGGGAAGTTCGGTAATGCGTTAGCAGCTGCTTCCTCTAATGGTAATATAGAAGTGGTCAGTATGTTGTTAAAGAGAGGCGCCGATATTAACGTTCGGAGTGGGGAATATGGTAATGCGCTAATGGCCGCTGTCCGTAACGACAACGATGAAGTGGCCATGTTATTGTTAAAGAATGGCGCCAAAACCAATGCTTTAAGTGGGCGGTATACGAACGCCTTAGAACTCGCAGCAAGGGGTAATCGCTTCGCTATAGTTCAAGCCCTACTTGAGGCTAAGGATGAGTGTGATCCGTTCTTGGCGTCCATGATTCATGTTGTCCAGCAGACCAAAGCAGAGTTATTAGGAGTGGTGTTATTGGTGGCAGCGTGGACGGGGCAACTCAATATCGTGGAAAAAATACTCACATTTAATGATGAGAACGACAAAGCCTGGGATCATACGAACTTACGGATACTCGAGAAACGAGTAAATATAAAGCATGGGAAACAAGAATTAGCACAGTACTATAGTTACACAGCGTTGCAACTTTCAGTTGTCGCTGGTCACACTAAAGTGGTGGCTAGGTTGCTTGCTGCTGGGGCAGACGTGGATGCTATCACTGATTCAAAGGAAAGACTCACGGCGATCCGACTAGCTGCAGAGAAAGGTGGACTTGATATGGTGGAGATACTGCTAGCTGCTGGGGCAGACGTAAATATTGGCTTTGCCGATTCCGATCGACGGTCAGAATGGGATCGACTTCAGACTGGATTTGGATGGGATCCGGGTGCTAGGGCAAACGTGAGTGTTCGTTCCGTCAAGTCCGATCCACACACAGTGCTTCAAGCAGCTGTAGAACAGGGTCGACTTCAGGTTGTAAAGGGGTTGCTAGTTGCTGGGGCAGACGTGAATGCCACAAGTGGTCGCACAGCGCTTCAAGCAGCTGCAGAACAGGGTCGACTTCAGGTTGTAAAGAGGTTGCTAGCTGCTGGGGCAGACGTGAATGCCAGGGCTTTCCACACAAGTGGTCGCACAGCGCTTCAAGCAGCTGCAGAACAGGGTCAACTCGAGACTGTGGAATTGTTGCTTGCCGCTGGGGCAAAGGTGGATGCTAAGGCTGCTGATACCAGTGGACGCACGGCGCTCCAAGCTGCTGCAGAGCATGGTGAACTTGAGATTGTAGAGAGGTTGCTCGCTGCCGGGGCAAATGTGGATCGTATTAACAAGATCAGAAGCTGCGGATGCACCGCGCTCGCAGCAGCTGCAAGAAACGGCCATCTTAAAGTTGTACAGGGGTTGCTAGCTGCCGGTGCTGACCCAAATACCATAATTCCCGCAAATGGTAGTTATGCGACTTATTCAAATGCGCTTGAAGAAGCCGCAAAATTTAACCATGTTGAGATTATGAAAATACTACTTTCCGCTGGGGCAAGCACGGATTCTGATGAAATGGAGATTATTACCACCAAGTCCGGTCACATCAAAGTGGTAAAAAGATTACGAGGAGGACGAGGCAGAATAGATAGGTTCATGTGAATGAGCTTTTACAAAGGCACCAACAACTCTTCCAAGGTTGACCGCAAGAGGCAGGAATTCGGCCACAGCCGGGAGTTGCAAGATCGCACATCCATTACTAGCACTATACAAGCTATATAGAGCCAACCATGGGACTCCTATGGGATTTCCTTCTTCTCACACATACGCGCCGCGCCGCAGGAACGAGCGAACGAGGGAAGAACACGGCGTGGGAACAGGGTGGGGAAAGAACACTCCATAGGAAAGAACAAGGAAGGAGCGTGGCGAAGGGATGAGCACCCGGCAGGAAGGGGCAGCCCCTAGGAAGCGCGAGGAAGGAGCATGGCACGGAAGCAGCATCCCCTAAGAAGTGCGAGGAAGGAGCATGGCGCGGAAGAAGCTTCCAACAGGAAAGAGCGTCTCATGGGATATAGTTGGGAAGGCAAGGGAAGGAGTAGGGAAGGCAAGGGATAGGGTAGGGAAGGAAGGATCGTGCCATGCGAAAGGACAAGGAAAGAGCGACCCATAGGATGGGGGAAGGGAAGGAGGGCCTCATGATATAGAAAGTAAGGAAAGAGCGCCTCGCGCCTCATGATATAGAGTAAGGAAGGAGCGCCCCAAGAAATAGAGCAAGGAAAGAACGTCCCAGGAAACGGAGCATGGAAAGCGCATAGCACACGAAATGCCAAAGAAGGAGCATCCCATAAAAACCACCACACCTCAACAAAACAGCCCTCAAAAACCCCATCCAATCCATAATTATGATAAACTCCCCCCTCCCCTCCCCCCCTTTCAATAACGTACACACATCCACCCACCCCACATCGAGCGCGACACCAGTTCCACCTTCCACCTCATACCATACCGTCCGTAAAGTCGTGAAATAAACTTACAAACCACCGATTATTAATCCCCCCAAACCCAGTTCCTCCCCTCGTATACCTCACATCAGCAGCGTCACCGATCCCCATCCCCTCCCATCACCTCATCCACCATCCTTCACCCCATCATCCCCACCAACTCCCCCCCATCACCCCCAATCCCACAAAAACCCACCCTACACCCCCAATCCCAAGAAATATAACACAACACTCCATAAACCCAGTGGGTCACAGTACAGTACAGTGCCGACACCCGCCCCTCGCGCCTGGGCACCAGCGGCTCGTAGCGGGCTCATGTGGAGCAATTGTCGATTTTTCGGGGTTCGGGTCGCCGCGGTGCGGCGGGCGGGTTGTACTGCTAAGGGCGCGCGGAACGGGGGCGCCACCACCACGTTTTTCACACCCCGTAAGCTCACACCCCCCCCACTACTGTAGGGGGGGTGGGGGAGGTATAAGGGAGTTGGGGGAGCCCACATTGGTGTAAGGTGGTTTGGATTTATTGGAATGCAGGTTTATGGGTATGGTTATGGAATGTTTGTTGTCTCACTTTGGAATGATTGATCGGTTTAGGGGGGTGAAAAGAAGAGTTGGTGGGGGATTGATTGGTTGATTGGATTGGGATATCTATCATCTTCACGCTCAACGACGACCACCACGACCGCGACAAAGGGCGCCGCATGTCGCGCATGCAATTATACAACCCCTCCCCATCCTGCCTCTCTCCCAGCGCAGAACACGCATTCAAAAAAAACGAGCAAACAAAATAAATCTTTCGCAGAGACGCATAAAGATCCCGCGCGCGGCGCGAACAACAAAAAACGAAGCCGCACACCTAGAACCAGAAGTTCCAGGCCTTCTTCCAGAAGGGCATGGCGGCGTAGGCGGCGCGCTCGGCGGCCATCTCCTCGCCGAGGTTGAGCTCGCGGCGGCCGGCGTCGACGTCGACGGCGCTGAGGTGGACGCCGAATTTGAGGGTGCGGCTGTAGGCCTTGTGGCCGAGGAAGAAGAAGATGACGATGGGGCCGGCGAGGTAGCTCTTGAAGAAGCCTTCGGTGTTGAGATCGGGTCCTCCGACGGGCTAGGGGGTGTGTTAGTTTCGGGGGGAAGAAATGGGAGTGGCTTGGATGGGGGGAACTTACGAAGAGGGCGACGTAGAAGGAAGCGACGAGGCAGAGGACGTTGAGGGAGAATCCGATCCACGAGCCGGTGACGCCGAACATGGCCTGGAAAGGCAGCTCATCGAGGCCGCGGCCCGCGAGCTTCCACGCGCGACGGTAGCAGATGTGAGCGAGGCAGATGGAGCCCCAGGTGAAGAAGGACGAGAGACCCGAAAGCGCGAGGAGCCAGTCGAAGGCCTCGCCGCCCTTGGGGGTGAGGCGGACGAAGGCGAGGAGACCAAAGGTCAGGGCGAAGGCCATGGCGACCCAGGGGCGGCCGTGCTTGTCGACCTTGGCGAACCAGCTTGGTGCCATGCCGTGCATGGCGAGGGCCTGGAGCGTGCGGGTGGAGCCGAAGGTGCAGGAGTTGGCGACGGAGATGACGGAGAGGGTGATGACGGCGTTCATGATGGAGGGGAGGACTTTGATGTTGGCCTGTTGGAAGGCGCGGACGAAGGGGGAGTATTTGGAGTTGGCGCCGGATGCCTTGGAGAGGAATTCATCGTCGCTCTTGACGATGAGACCGAGGATGAAGAGGGAGACGACGTAGAAGAGGGAGATACGCCAGAAGACCTGCTTGGTGGCCTTGGGGAGGGACTTGCGAGGGTTGTCGGCCTCGGCGGCAGCAAGACCAACGAGCTCGGTTCCGGCGAAAGCGAAGGCGGCGGTGACGAAGACGGAGCAGAAGCCCTTGAAGCCGTTCTTGAAGGCTTGCTGGGGTGCATGCCAGTATTGCGCGCCAATGTATCCTCTGTGTTATATGTCAGTTCTGGGTCTGGGAATCGAGCTTGGTGGTGGATTCGGGGGGGGGGGAGGCGTACCTGTCATCAGTGGGAACACCACCGACGTTGATGATGATACCGGTGATGATGAAGCCGATGACAGCAATGACCTTGATCAGGCCGAGGACGAACTCGACTTCACCGTAGCCACGGACACCAAAGACGTTGACGAAGACGATGATGACGAGGAATATGGCGATCCACACGCCGTCACTGATAGTCGCGGTTTCGTCGACATCGTTTCCGGTCCAGTAACGGATTGTGATACTGGCGGCGATCAATTCGAAGGGGAAGACGACAAGCCACGACATGAGGTAGTTCCAGCCCATGGCAAACCCCCATGACGGGTCGATGAAGCGAGCAGAGTACGTGAAGAAAGCACCGTTGACGGGGTACCTATTGGGGGAAGCAAGTCAGTTTTGGTTCATTTTTGAGGCTGGACCGGGCTCCAGCGTGCAACTGAACTGAGCTTCCAGAATGGTCGCCAGAACGAGTTTGACAATTGGGTCCCCAAGCCAGATTCAGCGTAATGTGAGATCTTGCGCCCAGCGACCTCAACCCAGGACAGGAAGGAATGGGAGAGTACTCACATGACAGCGAGCTCACCCAGAGCATTAACCGTCATCAACATCATAACACCGACGATGATGAAATCGATAGTCTGCACAACCGCACGTTAGCTTCACTTCACCCCCAACACAACAAATTACTCCCCCCTTAATCTTTGCTCCCACTTGCGCGCAGGGAGCTCAAACTCGGGAAAGAAGCAGCCACCTCAAGGACACCACCACCAGCATCTCATCTCACATCTCACTTACCAGAGAACCAGGACCACCAGCATACAGCGCACTACCAGACCCAATAAACAGACCAGCGCCAATGGAGCCACCAATAGCAATCATTTGCATATGCCTATTCTTCAGCTTCCTCAGCAGCGGGTTCTGGCCCGGCGCATTCTCGACGTCGAGATCGACGTTGCGGCCATCGTTGGCGTATGGCGTCGGCGACACATTGTCGCTCGAGCCGACTTTGTCCTTCTCGTNAGGGAGAGGTAGGAAGGGTAGGTGACGCTGGTGGGGGGGGGTGCAGTCGGCTTTATGTAGGTTTGGGGATCTGCGGGTGCGTGTGTGCTTGATGCGAGGGCGAGGTAGGGTGTGTGTGTGTGTGTGCTCTGCGTGGTTGAGAGACCAGACCCCCCCTCCCCTCCCCTCCCCTTCCCTACTTGGACTGAATTTGGGATTGGGGACTTGGAGGCTTGGCTCTGTCAATTGGGGTTCAGGTAGGTAGGTGTGTGCATACTGCACCCGTACAGGTAGGTTGGGATGTATGGATGGGGTGTGTACAAGCTCGAGGTGTATTCGCCTCTTTGCCTCTTGTGAATCGGTGCGCGGCTGGGCGGCGGAGAGGTGTCAAGTGTCACGGTGGGGGGGGAGAGGTACCTGGGTGGTGGGCGTGGTGGGCATGTCGTGGGTGCTATCTCTCATCTCTCAATGTCTTATTCCCCGTCTCAGTCAGTCTGCCAGTCTTTCTATCTCCCTCTTTTTTTGTTTCAACAGTAACACTCTCCTTCATTCTCACAAAAACACTCCTCCTTCTCTCATACTTCTCACAATCAATAAAAACAGTACTTACAATAATAGTACATACAATCCAATCCAATACATCTCCCCCCATCCCCCCGATCCCCATCCCAACGCTCTCCCCGACCGTGTCTCTCCTCTTCCCTCCCAAACAAATCAACCGCCCAACTAGCCAAGTCCCCATCCTCCTTCCAACCCCGTCCGGCCACCCCATTCCCCACCCTAACCACCTTCCCTGACTAGCGTCCCTGCTAGATACAAACCCCCGGTCGTCCGGCTAGGCCCGAAACGGGTAAAACGAATGTGAGATCTGATGCGATGGATTGGGACTGGGACGGGCTGGAGGAGGGGGATGGGGATTGGCACGGCGGTATGGCGGTTGTACCCTGTTTGTGTGGCGCGCAGATTGGGAGAGAGGTACGGTACATGGGCGTTGTGGGTGGGGATGGGCACAGGTACGGTGTAGTTGGGAGAGGAGGACGGTGACGGTGATGCGCGAAGGACGGGAGGAGGGAAGTACGAGATCTGGCGTAGATTGTGGGAATGAACCCTTCTACTGTACCTACTCTTCTATACATGCGACACAGTATATAATTGCACTGTACGGTAAGTACCCCCCACTACACACACGGAACATCCCCCCATCCCATCCACTTCGGCACGACCGATGCTGGTGTGGCAGCACACCCACGGTAGCGAGGACGGTTAGTTTAGTTCGCCAGATATGCCCTCCCCGACCCGTAATTGCAGATACAGATACAGATACAGTACAGAGATCACAGATTACAGCCACAGCCACAGGTCCAGTTCCAGTTCCCGTCCCCAATCTTGCGCCCGTCGGTATCTGCGTGTGTGGCTTCCATGGGCTGGGCTAGCTGGCGGAGCTAGAACTAGACTAGATTAGACTAGACTAGACTAGGTCGCGTTCTAGGTGGGAAGCACGAGGGAGGGATGGGGATGTGGATGGGGGAGATAAGGGAGGGGATGGGGTGGGGATGGGGGTGCTGGGTGGAGACGGGGATGGGAGATAGAGTATGTACGTAGGAGTAGGGGAGGGATATGGGAGAGGAGAGGTACTTGGGGGCGTGACTGCGTGATTGATTGATTGCCTGACTGACTGAACTGACTGCCGAGTGTATCTATGTACATAACACATCCTTTATCACGATCACGTACAGCAGTACAGTAAGAATGGGGGCCCAAAAAACCCACGCCAGCACGCATCCTACCTACTATNCACACATCTAATAACAGACCCGTGAAAAAAAAAAAAAAAAAAAAGTGCGCACGCGCTCCTAACGCACTACAACGAACGACGGATTTCGACAGAAAGCAGCGGGGGTGGCGAGGGCAAACCAAAAGCAGCCAGCCAGTAAACGACGGGACAGGGATGGCGCGAGTGCCATGATCGGTCGGTGGTGGTGCCCGTGTCAGCACTGTAGCGAGCGAGTGCCAGTACTTTAGTGAGTGCCAGCCAAGGCCAAGCTTTGTGGGCTGTCACGTTACAACATCGCCGTCATGGTAGTCTAATTGGGAGTGTGCGGCGGCGGTGGCGGGCACATGTCAGAGAGGGAGAGTTCGTAATTCACAATGCAGCACTGGACTGGACGAGCGCGCGCGTTTGCTTGGCTAGGCCTTGTTGCTGATGTGCTGATGTGAGGGTTGTGTAACTGTGAATATGCAAGTAAAATACATGTTACTCGGGTTATTATAATTCCAATTACTATTTACAATTCCCCTCTGCAACTATCTATATCTATAATTACAACCCGCCCCCCCAATCCTCATCTCCCTATCGCATCCTCATCATCACCACA